>JAGVSP010002591.1:0-53391 GCA_022494985.1 Micrasema minimum
TTATCCCATAAAAACAAAAACTGATTTTTTTTTTAAATGCACCATTTTTTTAGACATAATTCTAAAAAACGGCGTTATTTTTTATCTTCGCCATTTTCTGACTGATATTTCCAAATTTATGCCATAGCGAGTACTTTTGAACCCAATTTCCTAGGTTCATAAAATCATTCCTTATTTCTGCGTAAACATATTATTTTATACGAGAAAACTCTGATCAAATATTGGCACATGGGTAATAAATATATAAATACCTTTACGTTTGTGTTTTCTTGTGCTTTATGGAACACCTTATTTTTATGTATATTGATATAACGAGTGAGTGTCGCATCTTTTTATTAATTAAAACAATTATCACATGTATGTTATCATCAGTTTCATTATTGAGAAAGCATACATAAACTTAATATTATACATTAAAATTCTTTAAATTCTTGTTCGTACAAACAAATAGAGTTTGGAATCATTGGCTTAACTTCACAGGCGTCGAAATTCACCGTATCGCCTATATTAGCTATAGCAGGAATGTAACTTGGCGTTACTTTTCCTAGTAACAAATCATCCCAATTTACAGTCTTAAACCACTTGTGAATCTTAAAATCCATGGGACCGTTCTTTAAATTCCCGTACCTCTTCGTAGTGTCGACCTGAAGAGTATTTCTGATCAGGTCTTTCAGATCGTGTCCCATCTTAGGAGCGAACTTGTATATTTCCCGCCACAATTTTCTCGTAGATTTTCATCGGGTCTTTGGAGTAAAACGGAGGGTAACCAGCGTTCATTTCGTAAACTAAGATACCGAACGACCACCAATCTACCGATTTTCCATACGGTTTTGTTAGAACGATTTCGGGGGCTAGGTACTCCGGGGTACCGCAAAGGGTGAACGTTCGTTCTGTTACTATTTTACAGAACCCGAAGTCTGTAATCCTGATGTATCCTTTCGTGTCAATAAGGATATTCTCTGGTTTCAAGTCTCTATAGACCAAGTTGCAATGGTGTAAGTACTCGAGCGCTAGAACACGATTATCGAATGCTGTTTTTAGTTCTTCCAGATATTTAATGTGCTTTTTCTGCTGATCTTCCGTGTACTCTTTACTCATTTTATAATATATCTGACTTGATATCCGAACGTCATAACAAGTATTTATTTTCGATCGTTTGTAAAAAGCACGCGACATTTATTCTCTTTTCAAGTTGTTTCAAATTATTCGTATTAGGTAAGTACCCCCCACAAAAGTACCTACATAACAGTACCTACATGTTTCTTCGTTAAATAATGCACAATCAAAAATATATTTTTCTTGAAGCGTAAAAAAATGAGCCCAGCAGAATAATGTTCTGAAGAAAACAAAAACTAAGGCTAGCTTGTTTGATTGTTGTAAAAGTAAAAAATTAGAAGTAAAAGTAAAAAATTCTCCTTCGAAACGCTTTCGCCAGACGACAGTAGATACCAAGGGTTACTGTGTCCGTTGCCTCTTTTCTGTGTTCCTTACAATAACAAACCACTATGCAATACAGTCTAGGAAAATATGATTTAATATTAAGTCCATCTTCCTAGAATTAAGTGTTAAAATATTTACCACTCCGCCTCCAGCAGTATACAGCATGAGGGCAATGAACAGCCCTAGATGGCCCAGGGCAGCCCTGAGTCTCACAGTTTTCCATCCCTCTTCACAGAGCCCAGTAAACTCTCATTCTCAAATGTCACCTCAGTAATGGTATGCTTGGCACTGCCCATTACGAATAATGCCACCGAATCGTCACCATAAACTTCAGCATGTAAATTCTTCAAATGCCAACACGGATAATTGACATTTGGCGGTTATCCTCGAAGCACTTGACATTTAATGTTTCTTCGTGCACCAAAAAAGTTAGATTTGTCGTTTTTGTTGAACCACCTGACTTCAAACATTTTTTTTACCGTTGCAGTTACAATGCAGTTTTTAAAGCGTGTGTCACACATCATAAAACCATAAGTATTTTTCAATTAGTTTATTAATTGATTAAAAAATTCTAAATCTCATATAGATATTACAGTTTTCAACTTTTATTTCAGATCATTCTAGTTAATCCTTCACTGTTTTGTTTTCAGGAATTTTCACTCTTTCAAGCAATTTAGATAAATCCTTGCCATTTATTTATTTTATATTACACTTAAGTTATTATTACTTGATAATTTTTTTTAAATATGATATTTCGGTAAGTTATTAAGAATGTATTACCGGTGTATAAATAATAATTAAACGTCTAAAATATCACATATTCTTCACAACACTTCCGCCTTGTTCTCTTCTCGAAAGAAAATGGTTTTCTTTTATCATTGGCGTGGCTTCTCATGATAAAAGTTTCACAATAATTTAATCACTCAAAATCATGTCAATTTTATAAATTCCAAAATACAAAGCACAGCGAATAGTCGCAGATTTTTTCCAAAAACACTACACCACTACTATGTAATATTAACATAAATAGAATTTTATTTTATAAAAACTCTAGAAAACGTTTTTAATCGAGCTCTAACACGATATTATGTGTACTTTATCACGAGCTAACGTCTGATCGCCGCCGGCGCCGAGTTAAAACTAGCATCGCGACGCCTTTTCCCGAGCTTTTGTGTAGCTTTCGTATAACTTTGTAGAGAGGAAAAAACTTTTCAGCGACTTACTGACAAATTTGGTTAGTATTAAAGACGGTGTTACTTTTTAGGACTTATGTTATTTCTTAAATATATTTATATTATTATTGATCTAAGCAGACATTTTGAATATTGAAATTGTAGGAATTACGCAAAAAAACTCATGATGTGTGCCATATATGCATAGATAACGACATACTTTAATTTATTTTTTTTAGCATTTTATAATTTTATCATTTGTTTGTTGAAAAATATTCCTGATAGTAAATGAATTAATACTTAGAAATTTTAATATCTTTATTCCTGCATAGATATTTAAATCCTTTGTTATTACATTGGTATGTACTAACCTACATTATTTGTTTGTTTTTATTGACATAGATTAGATTTTATTCACCTAATTTTTTCTTTTTATCCAATCCCAAATAAGCAAAAAATTAAGAATTCAACGATTCTTGAACAGTTGTTCTAGATTCTGTGAGAATTTTGATTCTATGGCCTACAACATTTACGTATGTAATGGTTTGTGAAAGGTAAGGTAAGAAAATGGGCTGATATGGTAAGATGTAATTACGGTTCAACGCCGTAATTTGCTCATTGATCAAATGTCAGCTTTAAATTAAATTTGAATTAAATTTAAAGCTGACATTTATAGTTTTTTTAATGAATGATTATATTATATTAGGTGTACCCAGCGGTGGGCTGCAGGGGGCTCGGAGGGGCTCGCGCGAGCCCCTTGTTAAATTTGATTTGGCCGGCGAGCCCCTTGTTAAATTAAGAGAAATTAATATTCTCAGATCAAATCAGTACATAAATGCAATTTCAGTGAATGGTTCAAATGTATTATGAAACCTCAAACTTTGTTGCCTTTTGAAATTTCTCGAGAAATATATTTATTAGGGATGCGCAATAAAAAAGGCCTGCCCATTTTTTGTCTATATGTATAGTGTAACAATTGCCTGCAATCGCCTAGCAATGCTTTAAAACGCCGACGTTTGAAAATATCTTGGAACACTTCACTATTGAAATCTGAGGTAGGTAAGTACATTTGCAACTAATATTAAATATTAGATTTGTTGAATTATAAAATTTTCTACCGTAAAAAAACAAGTCATATCTATATTTTGTCGTTTGATGTGCATATTAAGTATTTTTAATTGTTTTTCATTATTATGTATTAGTGTTTTGGATAGTTAGAACAAAATGATACACCTCCCCCCTCCCCCCTCCACCCATCCCACGAAACCCCCCTCCCAACAACCACCCCCGCGAGCCCCTTGTTAAAAAATTGGCAGCTCACCCCTGGGTGTACCCACCTATGTCAGCAGTGTTTATTTTGAAAGGTGTTTTAAATGGATTTTAAACACAACTACCGCTAAATTCAACGATATAAATTACCTAATAAAGCACCTTACATAAAACAATTTTATTATATTATTTATATGGCCGGGGAACTTTACCCCCCCCCCCCCTGCTTCAACGGAAAATTTGAAGTCGAAATGAAGGAAATAATTGGTGCTATCCGTTTGTCAAAAACAAAATCTTTTTTGCCTTGGTGCCAGGGTGGAAAACTTACAATAATGTCATAGTGAACTTTTTTTATGACTAGCACCATAGTTAACCAATTATTGTATCTCAATTATTATGATCTTGTAAACTATTGATAAAAAGATTTAAAAAACAATGACGCAAACGCATGAGGCTGCTTCGAATGAAACAAACACGCATGAGGTCCCTGAATCGATTCCAAACGTAATATTGTTGTTGTTGTTGTTTATCGTTGTCTTGTTGTATACCGGCTCCTTATGTGGAGCATATGGATTCCACGAACTGGCAAGCCAAGCGTTCGGCTTCGGAATCAGCTTAACGTCCCGTAAGTCCGACGTAAGCTGCGAAATGTTAATAAAATGATTGCGTAATGAATATATTGTTTATGTGACATGGTGGTAGCGTGTCAGGCTAACACGCGTGAGGTTCCTCAATCGATTCCAAACATAATATTGTTGTATTGTTGTTAGGCTAGTCGTTGTTCTGTCGTTGTTCTGTCGTTGTCTTGTCGTTGTCGGTGTGATTTATATGGCCATTTTTTAGTGTTGGCATAGTATAGACATCTGGTTATTGTCGTTGTCTATGCTAGGCTAGGATGCATAGGGCATTATTAATTAGATGCATTTTTTCTTATTTCAGGAATGTAATAATATTCACCATATTGTTTTTCTTTGATGTGCCTTTCTGTGTTATTTCTTTTGACATTTAAGTATGTGTTATTGACTCATTTGTATTATAGTTTACTGCATTTTTACAGGATTTAAACGGTGCATTTTTTCGATTATTTTTTTGATATTTTATTTGTTTAAGGAGATAAATAAATTGTTTAAAAAATAAGACGATACAAACACGCACCTGGTCGATATCTAAAATGTGTGAAAAAATCATTGCTCTTATGTTAAATTCCAGGGGGAAAATCGAGAAAATCGTTTGTATGAGAATGCGGCCGCGAATCACGTGGTGTGGTATGGCTCTTAAATTGATAGGTGTTTTTTTTCTTTCAGAATGAATATAATTGGCATTATTTATAAAAAAAATATGTTACAACATGTATTCTCCATGAATTACAATAAACTCATTTGAGTAGGTAAATGAGGCTTAAAACCTTAAATTTCTTTCTGTCTAAATATATTTTTTATGGACTCGCATTCGGAGGTTTCGGGTTTGATTCCCGGTGAGAACACAAAAATTAAACGTGATTTTTCTCAAGCCTGTATGTTTGTGACGTTGTCCTTCTGTAATTGGGCCTCCTGGCCTGTTGAGGTGGTTAAATAGATAAGAAAATAATACTTAGTTTAATTCGATATAAAATGTTAATTAAAGCAACATTACAACATAACATAACATGTTCCTCTGGTCCTCATTTCAGAAAAATATCGTAGATTTTAAATTAATGCAAAATTGACGGATTTTTTAATTTGATTTTCCGCAATATATTTATATATTATGTTGGTCACCAACAGATGTCAGTACAATAAACTGTCAAAATAGTTTTTGTTGCCCAGTAGGCCCAGTAGTACAAGAGAGTTGCAAAAGAGGTCGATAGCATCGTGTTTCGAATACTTGTTTGACCATCTCCAACGTGCGGCAATAGGCATAGGCAATACGAGAATATGTTTTGACACATCATGTGAAATGTCAAATATAATTTTGCGTTGTAGTTTTTAGCCAATGTGCATTTTATATCACTGCTAGTAAATTTAAAGTCATTCAATATACATAAACATGTATTTATTTTTCTCTTTTAGTCCTTATTTTTATATTATTGAGCATGACAATAACTGCAGCGGCATGGTGGATTGTTGACTTCCTCAAAGGATATTTACAATCTAATTTGCTTCCTTCCTTTTCCTTATCTGCAGTCGCAATGTGTAATTCATCCCCTTTGTATTCATTTCTGGCATTTAACCGAAAAGGATTTTGTCAGAGGTTCCTGGAGGTGTCCAATCAACGGTACAGAATTCTACTATCGAAGCGGGTAAAACAAATGTCACAGACAAATCTAAAGTCAACGATTCAAGTGATATCCATAATATAACCTCTCATGAGGAGGTTCATAATTCTACCGAATCTTTGACTGATGAAAAAACTTCACCTAAACCCGGTGCTAAAAAACGAGGACTTATTGTTTTTGGGTCTCTTGGTTTACTGTCGGTTACTTATGTGATTTATAAGTTATATAGGTAAATACATTTGCATCTTAATTATTTTTTACTATTTTCATTGAAAATTTGTTTTGTACTAACCAACTTATACTTTAGAAATGACCAAACCAATAAGTAACATATTTTTTTCAAATCTTAGGTCGAGGAAGCAGCGCAACGAAAATGAAAATTCATTTTTTCAAAGTGACAATCAACATTTTAAGTATGGAGTTTTACTGTCTAACGAGAACGACGACAATCTAGAATTATCTAACTTGCCATTGTCAGTCGATTCAGAAGACGAGGAAATGGAGATATTTGACATAGAGCAAAAGAAATTCTTCGACAATAATTAGAGGGAAGCGTACAGACTGAAAAGCCATTTACTTACCAAAGACGATATCGAAATATTGGATCTGGAGTTACCAGGTTCCAGCAAATCTCCATCTTTAGGGATAACTAGTGATGACAATCTGCTCAATCTCGGAGATGGCAGTGATGTAACTGTGATTCAGGTGAATGAACCTAACCCCGGCTCCAAGCCTAATTCATTCCAATGACTTCTTTGATATTTTATAGTCATCTCCCAAAGATCTTCCATTAATACTAAGTATCTATACTTCTAAAGACGGCTTACTTTTGTACTGCTTTTAAAATAAACCTTAAAATAATTTATATTTCTCATACTACAGGTAGTAAAAATTGTTTAATTTTTACCACTCTTATCAAGTTGAGATATTGCCAACATCGGTTTTTATTAACTTTTTAACACAAAATCAATAAACACAATCCAACATTATTGAGAAGTTAGTGTCGACAATGTAGAATTATGTTTGAAATCTTTTCTACAATATTATTCATCATCATCATGTATTATATTGCCATTGATTGTACTAGATATATTTAACTCAAGAACTAGACTTCTGTCTCCTCATGAAATGTTAAACTTTCATAAAAAGGTTTCTTTAATCATAATCCATAACATATTTATTTATACAAAATTTTGATAATGTTAACTAAAATTTAAGTATGAATTTATCCAAATGGCTGCTAAATATTAATATTTAAATCTTAAAAATGTTACTTAAACTTTACGGTCTAATTAATTATTTATAAGTAATTATTACTATATAATTTAACGTACATAATTACTAAGTTTTTATTTGTAATTTTTTACTGTCATATACAGGAATATGTTTTCCAGTACGGATAACAGTTACGTGCTACTTTCTAAAATGATTTATCTATCTTGTGAAAGGGCAAGACCCTTATTTTGAGATATTGAACCATCATGAAGCAAAAAATATATTATAAATTAGGTATATTATTCCAAAAATAAAGCCACCAATGTGCCAAACTATCTTCTACAGGCGTAGTTAAAAAAAAAACTGTTTATAGATTAGATTAATTATGAATTTTTCATGTTTGTTCTGGATAATTTAAGCACTCTGCCATGTGACCTGCGGCCACTTCTTCGTACAATCGTATTCCTTCGATTTAGCACTAGACACTAGAGCAATGATTTTTTCATTTTTAGATATCAACTAGAAGCATGTTTGTACTGTCCTTATTTTTTAATAATTTATTTATCTCTTAAAAAATAACATGTTTAAAAAAAATAAGACCATGCAAACACGCTTGTATATATCTACTATTAAAGAAATCATTGCAAAATTCCAGGGAGAAAATCGAGGATTATGATTGTATGGAAAAGCGGCCGAGGTCACATTGCATAGTGCCTTTTAATAATGCTAATGCGTATCTCAGAAATCCATTTTTTTTTTAAAAGTATATTGATAATGCATATAAAGTTTAATGTTAGTGATTTTAGTTTTAATTTTGCTAAAGTAAGATTAACAAACTAATGTTTTCAGTAAGTCATTTGAAGATGTTATGTAACCCTAACCGGTTTTGTGATAAAAGTAAATATTTAATGCATGTTTCCTATTACAGCCATTAATAGTGTACAGGGTGCCGGAGATTTAGTGACCACATTTGTAATGGGCACCATTATTTCAATTTACAAAGTGGAAGAGTGACAAATGGTTGCAAAGTTTTATTGAGTATTTAAAAATTGTTTTTGTGTGAAACAGAATGTACGAAAGATGGCGTCCTTGCACGGAGATGCATTTATGGAGGTGCTCGCCTAAGTTACTCATCACTCTAACATTTCCCCTGGAATTAATGCAATCTCCAGTTTAATTGCATCCTTAAAATTGGGAAAGGTTCGTGACCTGTTGACATAAACCTATGCATAAATTCCATGAGAAATGTTAGAGAAAGTGATGAGTAACTTCATCTTCAGTAAATTCAAAAATGCATCTCCGTGCAAGGACACTATCTTTCGGACATTTTATTTCATACAATTTTTCTTTAAATACTCAATAAAACTTCTATAAATTTGCAACAACTTGTTCAACTTTTTCACCCCTCTATCACATAAATTGAAATTGTGGCATCCATTACAAATGTGGTCATGAAATCTTTGCCACCCTGTCTTTTACATTGACCTTGTTTAAGACCTAAAGTTATTAATTTAAATTTATACAATGTGTGTAAAACACAACACTATAATGTTTGATCTTGAGTGATCTACTTCATTAAAATTATTGTTTAGCGGAGTGTAAGGCCAGTTGAATTTTACATTCATTTGATTTCGTTGATTATATAAATATGTTAAAGTGAGATGTTAGAAAAATGTTCGCGTGTAAAATTTACAGAAGCAGAAGTTACCAACTGTAAAAATTAAATTACTGACTTTGTGGCATCATTTAAGCATTACAGTACAGAAAGAGTTGTTTTTATTTGTACTTAATATGAAGATGACACGTCCTATTCCTGAAATGACCAATTATTGTCGAGAATAATTATCAATAAAAAGTCTTGTAGATCCCATTTTATACTTTTTTAATTTTGCCAAAATCTAAACATTCCAGATTATTGGATATTTTCTTTGTTATGAAAAATGATTTAACAGCAAAATTAGCTGTTTGTGATGCCATTTTTTAATACAGATTATAATTTATAGTGCATCCTTTTTGTATAATTTTTTAATATGATGTGTCCTCCATTGCATTTCTCTAATATTAGCATCATCCTCATCAATAATTTCATCATTTTAAATATTAATATACCTAGCTATGAAACAATATATTATTTATTATATAAATAATAATATATTATTACTTATTGACATTGAACATTCTCAGTAATTATTGTACATTCCGTCTTCAAAAGAAAAACACATCTGTAAGATCTTCATATTATACTTTTATTGATTAAAAATATCTCATTTGAAATAAATTAGTTTTTATGGATGAGTTACTTCTTTTTCTAAGCCCCTTGGAAACAACTCTTCATAGATGATAAAGTAAAATTTAATATAATATTGAAATCAAACTAGATTTTGGTTCTATTTTTTATTTGAATTTATACACTACATAATTTTGATAATGCCCTAACAAGACTAAACAATTGCCACAATATGGAGTTCTATAAAATAAATGCCAACTCAAACAATAAAATATTTTATATAACTTAGTTGTAAGAAGCAAAATTATTCTGTACAGTATACGTGCAATATAAGCAACAATTTATTTAAGATTATTTTATTGATCAGTAGATCAGAAATATTGACAGGGCACGGGCCCTATTACTGATGGAAATATTATTATCAGAATTAAACTTGTCAATCAGCATGATTTTTCTATTGGATCGTTTAGTATACTACTATTGAATATTATTTGATTAACTGGATTCCACAAATTCCAATATTTCAAGAGACGTATTAAATTAACCAAAATGCTGTGAAATTACCCCAGATGATAATTGACTACCTAAAATACTCGTAATATCAGAATGCTTAAATTACGGTGATTGCATTGTCTGGAGGAAACATAATAAGAGAGTGAAGACATTCTGGAAATGGCCAGAACCATCAGTGGATTTTCAAGCACCATAGAGGTCATCACCAATCACCAATAAAACACAGGAATCATAAAAAACATGTTTTTTACTATAATAAAACTAACATTACCTAATAACAGGATAATAAATAGGTTTCATTTCCGAACTTAAACTGGTTTATAATGCTACTTTTACACATAAAAACAGAATTTCTACAAATTTGCAGTTTTGGCGTTGTATAGACAATATATAGGTACTGTCTTTTAGGAGATAATCACAAGTCATCATTCTTTATCTTCCATTTTCTATGGGGCTGGAAAGGTTCAAATCATGTATTATTTTATTTTGATGTGAATTCCTTTTATACGGATTTTGAACTTCAAACACAAACTTGCACTGTTTTCCTGCTGACCATCTTTGTATAAAGATTAGCTTTTCTATAGCGATACATATTTACTACAGTTGAACTCAAATAATATCACAATCAAATATAATAGATACAGGGTTAAGAATTGTATTCCTCCGTAATATAATTACGTATTACATAATGAATATAATATGGTGTACGCAATACATATTGAAGCATGCGGATTTTTGTAGGACAGTAAATGGAAGGTTGATACAATTACCAACAATATGGTTGGTAACACATCATACGAAATGAAGGCCTGGAATTACAATCATTTTTATACATATTTCTAATCATTTTTCTTGTTCTTCTGGTTGGTCCTGGTCTAGGAGGATCTTCCTTAGATATAGTTTGTCCTTTAAATTCTTCCCTTAGTTGCTTCAGCATTTTGGGAGTAAGTAATCCTTGCGCTAGAAGTTGGTCCGTGAGGCGTTTCCCTCTCCGGGGAGTATGATCACCGTCCTCTGATTCACTTGTGGCATAGCTTCCCTTGTAGTAATATTGCCGTTTCTTTGTCCTCTCAAAGGTATCTTCATCGGGAGTATTGCTGCTTACTATATTCTCAGAGTTGCGAAGTAACCTAAAAGTGAAAAAGGTTTTATTAATAACTACTCGCTTTTAAGAAAAGTATTGCACATGCTTGAAGTTATAAGGGTGTTGAACACTGATGAGAATATCTAATTGTAGTTAGAACCATATACACCGTGTCCCACGATGAGACCGCGAAACTCCGGAGGGTGATTGTTCATGGTATTCTGATCCGTTTTTTGATCCGGGCATTTCGAATAATTAATTTTAAAAAAGTATTCATAAAAAGCGACGAGTGTAATACTGGCTTCTGTTTGAAGTGCTAGCGGCGGCGGGTGGCGGTGGGCGGGGAGGAGTGGGGGTCTGCTCTGGTACACCTTGTACGGACATTCAAAATTCGAATTTCATATCTGAATCTTTAGTTTAAGTTTCAAAAATATGTGATTTCTTCGCGCTTATTGGTGCAGGTCACATGGTGTGAGCCAGTTCAAAAATTGACGGTATTACACGCGTGAATTTTTATTCATATTTTAATATTTTTTTTAAGAAATTAGAATTGAGTTTTTTGATAAACTTTATTAAGATTTTTTTCTCAGAATATCATGAATAATCACCCTCTGGAGTTTCGCGGTCTCATCGTGGGACACGGTGTATAAACATTATAGAAACTAATGCGTAAGAATAAAATAGCCAATCTTTATTTACATTTGATTGGTAAAATATTTTCATTCTGTTTACCTTGTTATTTGGAATATTCCTTGTTGAATAATGTGATCCAATTCTTTTTGCATGTCTCTCACTATTAATGAATCCGGAAACAAATCTTGGAATCGATAACTGCAACAAAAAAACAATTTTAAAATCCATTTCTTTAAAATTTGTCAGCAATAATAAAAGGATGACTTTTTTTTGTTACCTTAACCACAAATAAAGATCCAGCACATCAAAGACGGCCTCCAAATGAACTAAATCCACTATCGTCCTCGGTGGAGAGAGTGGCCAACCAATTGCGTTACACAGCCAACTCCATGTTAGGGGTTCATTTTTACTATATTGCCGGACCATCTTAAAAATAAAAACACATATTAAACTTAAACACACTTTTTTTTTTAAAAACATTTCAGCACTAAGGGTATGCTGAAATATTTTCGTTTTGGACTACTCTCAACTAGTCCAACAACAAACTGCGATAGAAAGTTGATAGAGTGGTAAAGAAAGATTTGTACTGCATAAACAATTTCCTCAGTTATTTTTACTATTATTGGATTACAGGCACGCAGCTTGTAGCTGTTTTGCCTATAGCACTGTCCCATAGTGTGTCCAAACAAATTATTTATAGGACTTTTTTGCTAAATGAGTTTTATTTATTCAAAATAGGTTAAGTAGAATGCATGATGTTTTTTCAACTTTTTTTTTTTTTTTTTTTTTTTTTTTTTATTTTTTTTTTAAATATTTTATTTTTTAAGTAAACATGTTTTTATAAACAATACATAAAATGTATTTATTGTTCCCGCAAAGCCGGGGCTTGTCTGCGGGTTACATTACATTTTGATACTTTTTTTTTTTCTTCTTATTTTATTACACAAATTATCTAACATTATAAGTATATTCTTATTTTAAGTAGGTAGTGTTGCAACAAATCACTGTGTGCCCTTTAAGAGGGTCTTAAGGTTTTTTTTTTAAATTTAATAATATTTTTTTCTTCATAAACAGTATTCAAAAGTACCTTGAGGAACATAGCGCAGACAAATGGAACTTTCTGGTTGATGGGAGCACAGCAGAATACGTAGCGAGCTCGGAGTGGAAGTGGAACATGTTGGATCATCTCAGCCAGGAATTTGAAAGCCTCCGTGTTACACATGAAGTAGAGAGAGTCATCCACTGTGCACAGGTGGACAAAAATATCCTAAAAACAAAATCGTTACCTTTTTTATGACAAATTTTAAAGCAATTGCATATTTACAATATTTTTTGTTCAAATGCACTGGAATTTGAAGAAAAAAAACAGACAAAATATGTAAAGTTCGCTGTCACATATTTCATAATATGAAATGAGACCCCCACCACACTTCAGATGCTATTTAGGAGATAGATAGGGGTAGACAAAAACAAGATTATTTCATCCAAAAATCAAAGAGTTTATCCAATATTAATTGGCAGTGGTAGAGGGGCTCTGCAATACTACCGGCAACAAGCAACTTGCACTCTCTTTTCTCTTCCGATTACCAACTGAGTGACACCGCTTATCTAATATCCTCATTAGGATACAATAAACAATAACAGGCCTACCATCCAACTATATGCATCTGCTAAATAATTATACAGTACTTCAAAGTGAATGAATGGCGGAATTTGCACTACAGATATAGTCATTACTATAGTAACATGTAATAATAGAGTCCACGTATGCATAAAATGTATAAAACTGCACTTATTACACAGCATTATAATTTACAAATTTAAAAATGTATGTTTGTGAATAAATTATATATGATATAAAAGAGTTTATAAGAATGTGTGATTAATAGGATACTTGCAAAAGTTGCCTACCATTCAAGTTCCTCCTAAATTGATTATCCCTATCAATTTTAACTAATTTAATTTAGATACTCACCATAAGACTGCTAAGCGTTGCATGGGGAAGGTGATAAGCGTAAAGCTCCATCTGCTCAGCGGTGGGGTGGAGTCCGGCTTGCTCAACCTTCTCCGGAAGTTGTGACAGGAGAACCTTCAGGGTGGGAAGGTCTTCGGGCTTGAATGTAGTCACATAACCCGTCTCCCATGCACTACCGTACCTGCCAGCTCTACCTAGTAGGTTTTTTAAAAGTAATTAGATACAGTATCAATCACCCGTATACTGAAACTAGCTAATAAATACATTTTTTTCTGAAAACAACTGATTAATAAGTACAAATTTCATAAAGTAATAAGTTTTTCATGTACCATCTACTGATTGATAAAGTATTTCAAAGTTTTATTTTTATTTATGTTTTAATAACACAAAACAATGGGTTGGTTGGATTTTTCAGTACAGGAACGAAAGGAACCAGTACAGGAGGAAAAAAGTACGCATTTTATGGAAAATGTTGGTAATAAACTCTGAAATTCCTTCAAATAAGCATCTTTCAATGAGACATTCTATTTCAATCAATACTGGGTATTATAATTTTACAATCTTGCCGTAGCTTCACAAGCAATTTTGAATTATTTCTTCTTCAGTATATTTTATGTATTCAAATTTTCATTAATTCAAAACATAGTGGTAAATTAAACATACCTGCAATTTGTAATGCTTGAGATATTGATATAACATCCATTTCTTTCTCTCCCTTTTCATTAATCATAGGTTTTATTAGAGAATAAAATATTATTCTTCTTATACTCCTAAAAGCAAAAAATTATACATTATAGGTATTATATAAAAATATTGATAACTGTTTTCGTGTTTTTAGTAGACTAAAATACTTACAAATTAATTCCAAGTCCAATAGCATCCGTGGCTACCATTACTTTACAAGAACTATCGGGATCGTTGAATTTGTTGGCTTGTGCTAATTTAGTCCCTGGTGGTAAACTACCATAAATAACAGCTACTTCTCGTCCTCTAAAGCGAAATAAATAAGCAGAAAGTTATAAACTTACTTTTAATTGCAATTACTTATGGTCTTTGCACGTAAAATATGACATGAAAAAATACAAAATTGGTTTAAATGTTACTAAAAAATTCCGTTTTTTCAGCTCTCTAATGTAAAATAGAACTTACGACTGGTCAAACATTGAAAATAATACAATAAAACTGTTTTTTTTTTTCACCTTTTCTTAAAACATAAGTAAGATTTTACGTGCAATAACGTTATACTGAATTATATTATGAACTTACTTATGTTCTATAGCTCTTGATACACTATAAATATCATTTTTACTAAAGCAAACTATACAGTCTCCTGGTTGTACATTATCCAGTGATCCTAGAGCGGTACCTTCAATTTTTAATTCAGTCAAACGTTTGTATTTTCTTACCTACAAGAAACAATCATTACTGATATTGTTATTTTTCATTTTATGTACTTAAGGTTTGTTTTATATCAATATAGACATACTTCTAAATCTTCACCAGTCGTGTTACATATTTCTTCAATCAAAGGTATAGCACCAGCTTCTCCACATAAATGTAATTCTTCAGCTTGTATTCCTGAATGAGAAAACAACAAAGAGTAATAACAATATTTTTATTGTGTTAAAAACTTAATTTCCTTAACTTTTTTTAAAAATAACATACTTACCTAAAACAGCTCTTGTCCACGCCCATCCTCTTCCTCGGTCTCCGATCAACTGAACTTCGTCAATAATAGCAACCTCATCTATATAAAATAAGATACTTTTTAAATTATTTTTATTCAGTATGATTATGATGTTGATTTAGACAAAATAATTTCAAAAACTACCAAACATAATTCCATAATATAAATTTCTGAAAAATTGGTTTGACATTTTCAATGTTTGTATTTTGAATTATCGTCTGAGTTTCCGTTAAGGGAATACAAGTTTTAAAAAAACTTACATGGAGTTGTTAGCGATGTCATTTCAACAGTACAAGCAATGTGAGGTGACTGATCGTCGGGATGGTTTTTATCACGAGATGCGTACTCATCATCATATTGTGATGCATGTCTCCTCTCTTCACCAGTTACTAAATCACATGGAGTACCCTAAAAACAATACAACATTAGTTGTGCTTTCCGAAACAGGAAAAAACTAAGTATTGACATTCCAAATACAAGACTTGTTTAAGTCGGGAAACAAATCATGGTAACCATTGCCAGAATGGAGGCAAAAAAGTTTATGAAACAGCATTCATGATAGACCTGCAAGAGAAAAGATGGCTCCAAGTAGACATATTGATGAACCGAAAAGTATTAGTTCAACCTACTGCACAAAGGTAAAAAATACAATGTAGATCAATAAAAAAATGTGCCTGTTATTTGTGAATAATCTATGGTAGCCTATTTACCAACAATTTGTATATTTTGCAGGAGATTATACAGAATAATTTACCAACAACTACATCCTTTTTTAATTATAAACATATATCTTGTATAGTAAACAAGGTGCATAATATATGATTCGATTTGATTTTTCAAAATGGACAATGCAAAACAATGTTACATTTTGAAAAATTTTATGAAAGAGTTTGGCCAAAAATGTTGGTTGATAAATAGGCGATCAACTATCATTTTTTGCAGATTTGCAAATGAACAACGCAAATTATGACACCTGTATACTCTTTCGTCGATTTCTTCTTAAATTGAATTTGAAGTACAGAATGACGGATAATGTTTTTTTAATCATTTAATGATATGTTATTTTAATATTTTATTAAATTAGGTTGTTTTCTTTCTAAAGGTGCTTTTTAAAGTCTGTAAAAATGATATATATGGATATATTTCACAATACACAAAAATCTTACTCTTTTATTAGATTTATGGTATATTTCAGTTGCTAAAAGTTTAAGTGGCCCACAATAAACTCCAGATTTGGCCGATAGATATCTCTCCAGAGCGTGGTATGTTTTCCCGGAATTGGTTGGTCCAGAATGGAAGACTACTCTCCTGTTCAGCGCTCGAGCTGCTGGGTACCTAGAAATTTAATTTCAACAAATGAAAAAACACCTAAAAGAATTTATAATGCGAGTGTGCCCGGAGGTAAGTTTTATAAGTCGATATTTTATAAATCAAGTACAAGCAATTGAAAGTGGACATGTGAATCGGTGGAAAAATCAACGTTCGTGAATGAGAAGATGTATGAATGTTGAGGAATCATCTCAAATACTTCAAACTATTTACTAGGGAAACACTAATCGATTTTTGAAAAAGTGTATTAATTCTATAGGAAAAAAAACAGGAAGCCATTTTTGGCATTTTTTCAGGCTGACTAATGACAGCAGCAAAAACAAAAATATTTAGTAGTCAAAGAATACACCAAATTCAGGGAATCAGGGTGCCAGTTTTCATTTTATTGTCTTACTTTTCCATTTAAAAAGAACCCTATTTTACGCCCACATTTTGTGTGCGCTGCTAACTTAGTCCCGTGTTATAAGTATAGGATAAAACAATTTTTTTTTCTTGCAACTTACCGTACTCCCCTTAAATATAAAAATATCTTTACCAACTAGCCGGTGTTCTCAAATCAGAAATCTTTTTCAAGTCATCGAGGCAGTCTAAATGGGGAAATGCTTGTTTGGCATGCCTTATAAAATACGGAAATAAGTCATCAACATGTCCTGCACCTGAAATAGAAAAAAAAAGAATTAACATGCATAGGTAAGTACTTATAATAATCTCTAAAGAAAAATATTTTTTGTCACTTCAACGGGCTAAGAGGCCAATGTATTTTTTTAACTAATTTAATACCTATACGATGTAAGAAAGCAGATTAGAACTGAGGGATTAAAACGAAAGTTTGCTTACCTTGAAGAATATCACTTATGGTGACATGCAGGTCAACAGGTAAATCATTTTCTATGCAATGCTTTCTAAACGATATAAACGCCTGATGTAGTAAGTTATCATCTAAACCACTTTCAGAAGACAACAGTCTAATTTCTGGTTTTTGGTAAAACTTTGTTAGAATTTTGAGTAAATCCTGTTTCTTTAATCTACCAGTTAAATTCAACCCCGACGTTGATATCATCGGGATTTGTTTTAACAGGTATCGGAGTAAACAGAGCACTTCCATTTCCTTTGTCATACTTTTTTGATCTTTTAGCATAATAACTTAACACTTGCGGTTTTAAATATTTGTCAGAAATATTCCGCACATGATAAGTTCTGTGACACAAATCCCGCGCACACTTTATTAAATTCGAATTATTAAACACTTTGATCATTTTACCATTATTTTATCTCAACACTTGAGAAATTAATGTGCAAGTTTAGATTTAGAGGTTACTAACTGTTACTAACGAGCGAAAGTTTAAGGTTATGTTGGAATATGTCAGATGTCAGATGGATTGCAGGTTATGTTATCAAAAGTGATGAAATTCTTATTTACTTTAATGGCTCATAAATATAATAATTATAATAGGAACTTGAAAAAATTATGAATGTTAAAAATAGTGGCGTAAAACGATACAAAAAAGGTCTGAGCCATCTACTTTTTCTTTTTTAGTATAAAAAAAGTTTTTGAGTTCAAGACAACTCTATAATTTCGAAGCAGCTTTCAAGTACCTAATTAGTGTATTCTATGCAAGTACCTAGTCGGAAATAAGTGTCAGCTCCTTGAAGGAATCAATAATAATAATAATAGTCAGCTTATAAAGCAGGAAACAAGATGTGTTGGAGTGGGATTCAAACCTAAAGATTAAATTTGGTTTGTTTTTTTAGAAAACCCGTGTTATTTTAGTTTGTTGGTTATTCACCAATTACAAAGGTATATATCAAAGAATGTTAATTCTCATACATTTCTTAAAATTCAATCTTTTTTAAAAAAGCGGCAAGTGTGTCACAGCTCACAGCGCAGTTTTGATGATCTTCCGTTGACAATCAATAATTTTCTTTTTTTGTTTTGTGCTTTTTAAAATAAAAAGAAACCTAAAAAGTATGTTATAATTAATAACATTTCATGATTTTTTTCTATTTATATTTTTAGAGAGTATGAACTAAAAGTGTTTTTATATGTACCTATATGTAAAGAAATATATTGTTATTTCCCACTCAAACATGAAAAAATATTTCTAATGTGTTTTTCGACAAAACATATAAACTCAAGTGCAATATTCCCAAAGGGAAAAAACAGAGGTATTAAATTACAAACGAGAAACGGAGAGGTTTTTTTTTACATTTAAATTTTATAAATTTAACCCCACTTTTAATTAAAAATAAGTAGGTACTGTAAATGTACAAAATGAATTTGCTGCGTATGCCGTATATGGAAAATTTGACATATGCTGCAGAAGTCACCGAGAAATTGAAATCCGGCAAGTGTGCTTGGTTATGACACGGAGATTTAGAAGAATTCTACAAATAAATCAATCAGTGATTATATTATTATACGCATAAGATTAAGTAACATTTTTATTTTACAATGGGGAAACCAAAAAAGGGTAAAAAGGGGTCGAAGGACGACGAAGGGTAAGTAGATATTGTACAATATGTAACCCAAAATTTCTATATGTTGTCACCAGTCAGTGTTAAAATAATAACATTTTATTTTAGGGACAGCGATGCTGAATTAGAAGTCGCTACTAACGTGAAAGAACCTGTGTCCAAATCAAAAACAAAGCAAAAGTACGTATCATCTATGAACATATTAATTTTAGGTTATAATAAATACTTATAGGTGTATTCAGTTTGACGATCGGAATATAATTTATTTCCTGTATCAAGTTGAACAGATTTAGTAAGAAGTCGGCCAATATAACTTGCATTGATTTCAGTGCCAAGGTTATTTCAGAAATCAGATATCATTTACTTATATATTTACACACA
This sequence comes from Micrasema minimum, assembly GCA_022494985.1. Taxonomy (NCBI): domain Eukaryota; kingdom Metazoa; phylum Arthropoda; class Insecta; order Trichoptera; family Brachycentridae; genus Micrasema; species Micrasema minimum. The sequence continues at coordinate 19,655 of JAGVSP010002591.1, forward strand.
GCTGTTCTTTGTGCACTTGTGTCTAAATATGTATTTTAATTAATTGATTGACTATTTTTAGCTTATTTCAGTACTTCAACTGCTATAGTTTCGTATTTGTCTCAATACAGTGATTTTCATGTCTTGAAAATAGCAATGCATTACAATAATTTTTTTATGGGTTATTGATTACTAGAAATAAAAAAAACTATAAGTATTACAATGGTTTATTCCATTTAAATAATATGCATAGATAGAAGTCTAATGCCCACTTTATATGAGACAGTTTCTTGTTCACAAAACTACACAGTTTCTTGTTCAGAAAACTGTGCAGTCTGTCAAACTTCTGTCAAAAGACACGCTAAATATGTGTATTTTTGAAACGCGATTGTATGTTATTATCGTATGTTTGCTCTCAGGAAATTGTATATTTAGCTAATAATGTAAATATGTTATTGTTTTTTTACGTATTTAAAAGCATACAATAAACCAATGTCTATTTAAACGTTTACATAAAAAACATTGACTGTTATGTCAGCTTAAATCTGACACTAGCACACAGTTTTTCATGCAGTTTTAGCTTTATACGGGACCGTTTTCAGACTGCACAGGAAACTGTGTAGTAAACTGCGCCATATAAAGTGGGCTTAAGGCTTTAGCTTCGAAAGGACAGTACACTGTGTTTTTACACCCATCGGTGGAATTACTGTCTTTCCGAAATTCAAATCATGGGCTTTTATATATATATATTAATTTATAATGAGTATACCATTTAACGTATACCATGGCATAGTGGTCGCGCATTTGGCTACCGTGCATGAGGTCGGGTTCGATTCCCGTAGGGCGTCAACATGAAATATTGATTTATATGTGATTTTCATATTAATATTTCATGTGTGATACCTTGGACTGGTACTGAAGCGTAAGGCTGATCACCTTATCTTCATGTATTAAAATGATCAGGATACACTGCACTTGGTGAACCGAAGTGCCCTATTTTTGGATAAGGGATAGTAGTAGTATACCATTTAACACCGATAGCAAATAAAAATTTTTTAGCAATCAATAATCACAAAGTGTTACGAAGTGAATGCCGATTCCATATCCGAAATTGTTATGGGTTATTTCTATGGTTCATCATTACAGAAATTTTTTCAGTGGTGCTTCTTTAATTTTTCTTTTGAAATCTGAACAATATTCCTTGTTTTATATATCTATTTTTCAATATGTTTTCTTCGTTATGACATGAAGTTTCGCTACTCAAATTTTTTTGTTTCTTTTTCAGATCAAAAACTGAAGAGTCACAAACAGTGTCAAGCGATGATGAAGAAAATGCTGGCAGTAAAAAGTTTGACAAAAAGAAAAAGAAACGAATTGAGAGTGAAAAGGTTGCGAGTGTTACAAAAGACATAAAGAAACTTGACATAGGTAGTAAGAAAAATACGAAGAAAAAAGTTGTTAGCGATGGTAAGAAAATTATTTTTATTTTGTATTTTGCAGATTGGCAGACAATTGAGTTTATGTTTGTTTCGTCGATTTAGTACAATATTTTCCTTGTTCAAGAATTACCTCTATTAGTATTGGAACGCATTTGCGTGTATGTGCTGCTATTATCTTCAAGAAATGGTTTTTTGTTTATTCATAAAAGCTATCTATTGCAATTTCAAAAGGTTATTATAAAATGTTAGATCTCAATTCAAAAAATTCTATTGATTTTCGGAATTTTCAAATTTATTTTAACATTTTGTAAAATTGTTTTATTAATAAATAAATCATTTAATAAATCCAATCTATTTGATGCACAGTTTTCTGCGAATGAATTTCTATGAATGTAGAAGAAACAAAGAAAATGTTTTGTAGTAAACGGTATATTTAAAAGATATTTCACCAAATACGAGTCATATACACATCACATCTGCGATACATATTGATGAAGTTAAGATTGTTATCTGGGCCCTGATGGTTAGTTAATCATTATTTTGACTAATTTGGTTAATTTTTTTCAGACGATTCTTCATCCGATAGTGATTCTGAATCTGAAGATGAAAAGCCAGCAAAAAGTGTATCTAAACCACCCGCAAAGAAAGGTGGATTTGCTCTACTACAAATGGAAGAATCTGAGCAATCTGAAGAAAGTTCTGAAGAACAAAGTGAATCGGAAGATGAACAGCCAAAAGCTGTTCAGAAGAAAGCACCACCTCCACACAAGGAAGCTTCTAAAGAACAAGGTGGGAAAAAAAGTAAAAAGACAAAGAAGAAAAAAGACGATTCAGATGACGATATTGACAAAGTTTTAGCTGAACTTGAAATGGAATATAGTGGTAAAAAACCTCCACCAACTGCAGAGAAAATATCAGAACTATCTAAGGAAACCAGCAAAGAAGAAAAGAGTACAAAGGAAACTGAAGCATCTGAAAAAGATAAAGACGAAGATGACAATCAGGAGGAAACTTCCACTGTAAAGTCAGCAGCTCAGAAAAAAAAAAGAAAAGAAAGAGAGAGAAAAACTAAAAAAGCAAGCTGCTAAAAAGCAAGAAACTGCACCCAAACAGGAAGCTACTCCAACCCCTGTAGAGACTGAAACTGCAAAACCTGAAGCTGCGCAGCCTGAACAAGCAGTTGAAGCTGAAGGTGAAGAAGAAGTCACCGATAAGAAAAAGAAAAAGAAAAAAGGCGAAAAAAAAGAGCCAGAAGACAAAACCAAAAAACCGGCTAAAAAGGCCATAGTTGCCATGCAAGAAGCTTTAAAACAACTAAAAGAGGAAGAAGAAAGACTGAAACGTGAAGAAGAAGAACGCATCCGACTAGAAGATGAGAGAGAAGACCAACGTCTTGAACTTTTGCGTCTCGAAAAAGAAAAGAAAGATCGAAAGAAGAAAAAAGAAAAAGAACGAAAAGATAAGTTAAAAGCTGAAGGAAAGTTCCTGACACCGAAACAGAAGGCGGACAAGGCCAGAGCATTAGCTATGATAGAGTCCCTCAAGGTGCAGGGAGGGGAAATAGGAGTAGAACAACAGGAGAGAAAACCAAGGCTGGGAACTAGAGTTAAACCTAACAAACTGAAAAAACAAACTTCAGAGGAGCAAAGTGCTTCGCAAGACCCTAACCAAGTGAATGTAAAAATTGTAAACTCAAAGGTATGTTCCATATTTTTTTACTATTATTATTTTGACATAAAAATTAATAGTCAAAAGAAAATGTGATTGCAAAATATGCATTTCATTATCGATTACTAAACGGTCAAAAATGATATTTCTTGAAAGTCCTTATGCTGAAAGTATAGTTAGATGTGTGAAAGTGTACTTAAGACCCTTTTTTTCTCAATAAAGCTTTGGTGTTTCAACCATCTCAAATTTGAAAAAAACACTGAAAATATTATGCCATTTATAAATATAAATTATTCTGAATTCCTTTGTACCACCATATTACTTTTAGACTACCTTTATGCCCTATAAGTTTGGATAATCAATGTTCTTCTAATTTTCAGACTGAGCTCAGTAAAGAGGGCGAAACTAAAAAGGACGATCAGATTAAAGACTCGTGGGATGCTGAATCATCTTCTTCAGATAATGAGGAAGGTGACGCTAAAACTGGTGCTGCTGACGTTGCCAAGAAGGCGGCCAGCAATTCCAGTGGATCAGAGAATGAAGAGGAAAGCTCTGAAGAAGAATCGGAAGAAGAGTCGGAGCAAGCGAAACAATGGGAAAAGGCTAAACAGAGAATGAAGGTACTTTGTTTATTTGCGTGAAAAAAAAGTATTTCGGGTTTATCTATGGTAAAAAGTTCCTTTGGGAACGGTGATGTAACAGCTTGTTTCACTAGTGAAAACCTCCAGCTTTTAATGAAATAATGTGCAAAAAATGATGTTTAAAAACTAAGATCCTGGACAAGTTGAGGAAAACAAACGTCCAGGACGGTGAAGCTGGAGGAATTACTCAGCAAATTGGTGCCACTAATGTTCCCATTGTGAATATAATAGAGCAGACTAGACATGTTAAAGGGGTGAGCAAACTAATATTTAAATTAAAACAAAAAACAAATAGTCAACGTGCATGCATGTATAAATATAGAGAATGTGCAGAAATGATCAAGACATAGTGGTGTGGCGTTCTATCAGCTCTGCCTCGTGCTCATTGGTTAGTTCATAATTAGAAAGAAGGATCTTTTTGTTGGAAACAGAGGCAAAAAGAGGTTGAAAATATCTCCAGTTTTAGCGGTTTCAATTTTGTTTGAATTCAGCCAAAAATTTAAATGCAGCTTGTTTTACAAACTTGAATGGTTTTAATAAAATCAAAAGAAATGAGCGCATTTACATTAGACATGTAGAGATCTATTGAATGTGGTTTTTCACATAAATATAGTTCATATGTGGTGCATTGGACAAGCACTGAAGCGTAAGACTTATCTTCTTACCTTTATGTAATAAATGATCAAGTTATACTGCACTGGGCATACCAATGCAACGCCCTATGGACCGTAGTAGTAGTAGAAGTAATTGTAAAATTAATTGCTAATTCATATTAAGATTAATTTGGTATCTTAATGAAAGGTATTTGGTTATTTGTTAGCTGTTGATTTTCTTCATGATTTACAAGTTTTCTGTATTTTTCTCGTTACAGGTTAATCAAATAGAATTCAAAATACCTGGCCTGCTGATCATTGACACACCCGGTCACGAGTCCTTCAGTAATCTTAGGAGCAGAGGTTCATCTTTGTGTGATATCGCTATTTTGGTATGTTGTGCTCTCAACCTGTATTTAGCAACCATCGAACAAGAATTTCAGAGAAGTTACATTCCATACTTGAAAAATACTAGTGCCTAGTTACCCATTACGTCATCAATAGGCATCTAGGTCATCACTCGACAGCTAGGAAGCGTATATTTTTAGATAATTTGCATGGAAATACCACTTCTAGTGAATTCTTTTTTGAAGTTAGCAACTTCTATAGGTTTTTAAACAACATTTTGTGTATGTCCAAATACTTGTAATCTCTGTTAACACGTTCTGATGCACTGTGTTTAGTGTGATAGCGCACAGGAAGAAATGTATGAAGGATTCAAGGGACGGTTGTATTTGTCGTGTATTAGCACATGGTTGAAAATACCTAGTAGTAACGGACAACGTGTATATCAGTTCTGTGGTATCGTAAGATCTATGAAATAAAAATATGAACCATGTGGATATCAGTCTTGTGACATCAAGCACCGCTAAAAAGACGTGTAATATCAGGCAGTCCAGCAGAATGTGTTAAGATGTCAAATGTAATATTTTTTTTTTTTTCTTAATGAAATACCTTGCTGGGCGAAACCAGTGTTGAGATATTCATTTACAATAATATGATGTTTCAATCTAAGTAGTTAATAAGTACATGAAAATAAAAATAAAATACATATTACAACAATACTACATTAAAACTAACATCATTATTTACTATTTTGGTGGGGTATCCACTTCAAGGCATTTCGCGGGACCCAAATCGTAAAGCCAATTTGGTTCTTTCCGATTTTTTTTTTAAAAAAATTGATTGAAAAATAACAATATCAAGGGAATTTTTTTTTAATTTTTATGATGTCATATGAATTTTCTAGCGCTTTTTCAAATCGCTTGCAAAATCCTCCATTTGGCGCGCATGCGGTGTGACGTCACAGCAATATAGGCGCTCACTACGGAATGAATTTCACGCCTTTCACGGTAGACGGGTATGACGTCATTAGCCAATAACGGGCGTTAAAAATCATTCGTATTTTTGTGTTTTTAAAACATAAATTTATAAATGAAAACAAAATTTTTGATCGTTGTGTTTTATATCGTTGGATTTGTAAAATTATACTTTAAATATTTATAACGTTTTCAAGGATATTCATGCTATCGGGAAGAACCCTATTCTTTACGAAAAAATAGTTTTTTTTTTACTTTTCTGTCTTTTTCTTTTTTTGCATACAGTGGAAGGGTGTTACATATTTTTGGAGATATGAAGACGTGGCTTTTCTGTCCAAAAGAAGTTGTCATTTATAGTAGTTGAAATAATTGTTTACTTTTGATTCTTGTGTCATATTTTGTTATAATTCTTACCAAGTGACATAACCCAAGTCACTTTGAATCCTTTTCACATAGTATCACTTAGAATTTTTTTGTTCCACCGTCAATGTACCTACTTTGTACGCAATTTTTTTTACATTCCTTCATGCAGTAAAGAGCCAAAAACTGTTATTTTTGTTCTGCAATCTTGTACGTATAATTATTATTTTTCTACCTTCTTCTGTGTCAAGGTACTAATTTAATTTAATTGTGAAAATATTCTGTTTCAGGTTGTAGATATTATGCACGGACTCGAGCCTCAAACTATAGAATCACTGAATCTATTGAAAGCTAAGAAAACACCCTTCATAGTTGCGTTAAATAAGATCGACAGACTTTATGACTGGCAGAGCGCTCAGAGAAAAGACGTGAAGGATATTATCAAGTCCCAACACACAAACACACAGAATGAGTTCGAAACTAGAACCAAGGAAGTTATCTTACAATTTGCAGAACAGGTATGATATTCTATTTTTAACTGTAGATTTGTTTCACACTGAAAATCAATGACCAATCATGTCTGGAATCGTCTTTAATCTATAAGGCATAAATGCAAGTGAGATGTTTGAATAATGCCGGAAATATTAATCCATGAAACTAAATTTTAACTACTAATAGCAATTTTACTTTATTTTAAAAAAACATTGTAGCATGCTTAATTAAGTTTTTTTAAACCGTTTCCAGTACCTGTTTTTGGCTTTTTTAATAATTATTTTGATGTCTATGGCCAGCGCCGCATCAAACAAAAATTCAGTTACCTATTTTCCGCAGCGTAATCCCAATACATTTAAATATTATTTATGACATTACGTGGAAGATCGGCTGTTTCAAATGAATGCAATAAAAATTATCAGCATACCGCTTTGGAAGTTCGAAAACGGAATCCAAGTGTCAAATAACAGCGAGGATTTTATTTTTAAAAATTTGATTTAAATAATAAACCCAATGAACACATCAGGGTGTCATCCCTACACCAAATTATTTCTCAATTTTCAATGTATTAATTGCAAGATTTTCCTCAAGGCAACATTTTGGTTTGATTTTCCATGCCTATAAGGAAAATACACTAATATTTAAAATAGTTTTGTAATGTTCCGTTGTTCTGTTTTAGGGTTTGAATGCCGCACTGTACTACGAAAGCCCTGACATAAAGACTTACGTATCCCTCGTGCCGACTTCCGCTGTAACTGGTGAAGGAATGGGAAACCTCCTCGCTTTGATCATCCAGTCCTGCGAGAACCTGCTGCACAAACGTCTTCTCTTCTCGCATTCCCTCCAAGCCACTGTTCTCGAGGTAAATACTATATTTATTTTAAACACATCTAAAGACCAGTCAGATAATGACAGAGGGGAACGGCGTCATAAACACCAATAGATGGCTCGAATAGTATACCCTGTAAACCTACTATCACTGAGTTTTATTTTTAGTATACGTCATTATTTGGTCAAAGCGTAAATACAAAAAAAAATATTGAATGAAATATTTATTTATTTATTAACAGCACTTGCCTTTTACAAAAATACATACAATTTAAATACAGTGAAATAGATTAATTACAAATATAAGTAAAGAAGACAATATTTTTAATTAAGTTGTACTTATTGTAGGTAAAATAGTACTCTTGTGCTAAATTGTAACAATTATTTTTATACTCTGTGTGTAACTTTGTGTCGGATAAAGTGTTTTTGCGGGGAATTCTATCGTTGATAAACTTACCATATTCAAATAAGTAATATAACACTTTTCCTTAATTAAAAAAACCATTCTTCCCGTATAACTAACTAACTAACCATCATACCATTTCCCCGGATGGGGTACACAGATAGGATAGAATGCCACACCACTCTGTCGTGAACACACTACTTCTGCTTCTTCCATATTTATAATTTTTTTTATGCATGCACATTGATTATTCCCACTTTTCACATGTCCACTTTCAAATACTTGATCATGCCATGTCTTCTTCGGCCTTCCTCGACTTCTAGGCCCAAGCACATTTTCATTATAACTTATTTTAATAGTTCTTTCATCATTCATTCACTCCACATGACCAAACCAACTTTAAAGCCCTCTCTTTTGTCTACAAAGACTTGAACAAACTCAAAATACTACAATATTTATTTTATTTTTGCTTACAATTTTAGGTCAAAGCAATTCCTGGCCTTGGAACGACAATTGATGCCATCCTGATTAATGGAATGTTAAGGGAAGGAGACACCATAGTTTTAGCGGGTACCGACGGACCCATAGTCACTCAAATTAGATCTCTCCTGATGCCACAGCCAATGAAGGAACTTAGGGTTAAGGTAAGCGTAGAACATTTAAACAAAAAAAATTGTAATATGATATTATTATTATCAGTTCCCGTGCATCTAAAAAAGTCAGGTCCACGTACCGTAGTTCCAAACTGCCGACAGATTATCAACTCAACTTTGTCTATATCATCTATTTACCATTAATCATGATGTTAAAGATTATAGACCGTATCCATAGTTGATATTAGGCATTATTATATTGTGCAAAAATTTGCGTTTAGACCGTAGCATAGTAGACAGGTTATTACTCATGCTAAGTTAGGGATGTAGACATGTATTATTATGTTAGATGTTGATAATATTTGTCGGAAAATTTAAAAGCCTCTCAAATGGCTACATGGTTTTTGTTTCCAACCTTATACAGATTATTTTTTAAATATTTGTTTTATATTTTTAGAATGCATATATTGAATACAAAGAGATAACAGCTGCCCAGGGTGTAAAGATAGCCGCTAAGGATCTAGAGAAGGCTGTCGCTGGGCTAAATCTTCTAGTCGCACATAAACCAGATGAGGTTGAAATCTTAAGGTACGTTTTAAATATGCTTACTAAATGAGCATCTTCTGTAAAAAAATGTAGGTACTGGCTAAAACAAAAAAGTAACAAATCCTTAAATCGCTTCCTAACACTCCTCTTTTATAACTATGCGAAAAGATTATGCATCCAGATAATGGTGATAATTACAGATAATTTGTCTATACACGAAACTACTTAATTTTAAAATTAATGGAGGAAAATTTTAAATCAAAGTATTCTAGATGAATTTAACTGTAATTTTATTTTCTTCTGTGCATCTTTTCTTCCTTCTCGTGCTCATAAAAGTAACTTAAATCATAATCATAATGAATAAAAACTTTTTATTTCATATGTTCATATTGTATATACTTCATTCTTGTCAAATAAACGTGTACAAAATATCCTTTTCAATAGAGAGGAAGTTGCCAAGGATTTGAAGTCAGCTCTGTCCAGCATCAAACTGTCAGATAGAGGAGTGTACGTCCAGGCTTCTACTCTTGGATCATTAGAAGCCTTACTCGAGTTCCTTAAGACCAGCAAAATTCCGGTAAGTGCTTTATTTTCTTTAAATTAACGAGTCCCAGTGGCCAGTGGTACATAGTGTCGTGATCTTCAAATCTAATGATCGTTGGATCACATCCCCACTCTGCAATGATTTCTATAATGATAATGCCGCTTAGGTTTTTATGAAAAATGCAGAAATATAAAATTGCATAAGTACATTTTTTGACGTGATAACGTCTAATAAATCGATGAACGCCGGCTGCACACACGAAAAAGTATGACTCATTGTCACGTTCCGTCTGAGCCGAGTGTGCAAGCGAGAGTGCGGAACAAGCGATAAAGAGGCACGATCGGCCTAAGCGTTCAGTTTTGTGACGCATTCTATCTCTCTTCCACCCATCAGTGTGGAACCGTGCTCTCGACGTCCTCGCTTCAGGTACAGCTTCAGAATCTTCATCGTCATCCACGTGCACGTCGTCAGAGCATAATTTAAGTAAACACATATTTGAATTAACGAGTGCAAAAAAATGTTAATTTATGGAAAAAATTGTAATTTTTCAATTATAACTCCTGCTTTGTTATTATACAAAATAATGATAATTCAGTAATAATAATTCAATTCAATTCATAAAATATGCTATTTTTCATCAATGTTTTCTTATGACGTTATCACGTAAAAGTATCGTCCGTAAACCGACTTTACAGACAACCAAAAGTTTTTACAATAAAAATCATCATCATATTATGGATTCCAAAAACTGTCTCCATGGTAAGTGATTGGCCACTGGTTCCCATGCTTCTTCTCTAGTCAGGTCCACGTCCTTTAGTTCTGATGTAAACTGCCGACAAATTGTCAATAGGGATGTCCCAGGGCGCCGGGAACCTAAAATAATTTTGAAAATCAGTTTTTGTACTCCTTTTTTATATTGCCAGAGTGAAACAGACTTAGAAAGAAGCTTAGCGCTAGTGACCATACTTTGTATTCCATTTTATAAATTTTGTGTGGTATATTCACGCAAAAATATTTCATATTCCTTGGACCGCCGCTGAAGCGTAACACTGATCTTTTTTTAAATGCAACACATATTCAAGATTCACTGCACTCGCTGTACCAATGCAGTGCCCTATGCATCATTAAAGGGGATATGTAAAGGATATGGTAGAGTAGTAGAAGTGCTTTGTGTTGCATAAAACTAATGTACTTGATTCGAATCCAAAAGCCATTTTAAAATTTCTTCAGACTGCGAGTCTGCTTGAAGCTTTTCTTTTCCGACTCAAATCTTCACGAATAATCTCAATGACATTAATTCAATAAATAAATATTTATAGTTTTATATTTTTTTGTTGACAACACTGCGTCAAAAATAACGCTCTGCTAAATATACCATATCGTGCTCGTATTATACACAGTAGGTAGGTAAACAAAATATTACGCACATTAATACGAGGAGTTGTCGAGTGTTTGGTATTTCTGTATGTAGCGCATAAATCATTCCCTTCGTCTTCAACGGTCGGAAACGTGAACCGAAAACCGAGACCATATTCGCCGTGCGGCCGCCATGCCGCGCCGTCCGCCATGACACGTTCGGAGTTTTGCATATTCCCGCGCAATTTACGCACCAATCGCAGCGCGCGCATTTCAGAAATGGAATGCCGCGCCTTTTTTTTGAAAATTTAGAACGGTACCTACGCACTGGAATTTTGTACAAATATTTCTGGATTTTTTTTATGCCGTTACGCCGTGATGCATGCAGATAAAATATTACTTAATTGTATTGAGATACACATGTAGCAAATGATCAGAATTCATAGCACTCGGTGTTCCAAAGCAGTGCACTATTCACCATTGGGTGCGTATAAGAGAAAGTAACACTGTAATTTTTCAACTCACGATATGGTGGTTCCGGGTTCCATTCCCGATGAGAATACAAAAAAATCTAAAGTATTTTTTCTCAAACCTTGGTGTTTGTGACATGGTTCCTCTCTCGGCTTGATAAATAAATAGAATAGCGAAATAACTGTCACCAACATAAAATATTTCAATTTGACATCTCAACAGAGACGAGAAATTTGGAAGGGAATATGGATATCTAGGCGCCTTACAGGGCTTATGACCCTGTCATTGGCTGGTGTTAAGGGGCCACTTGATGTATTTCACACATTCCCCATGTCACCTAGTATTTTGGATATCCATATCTGCCTAATATACAATAAAATGGCGCGACGTCTTCACATATAAAACACTCTCTGTCATTGAGAAAAATGCTAAGCATTTTAGCATATTTCAATTTAAAAACCATGTGTTTACTGATTACGTTATATACGTGCGAACGGGTTGTGTTGTTAGTTGTTATAATATGTATCCAACATTAGTAATGTGGTTCTCAAAATGTAGAGAAATATTTCTGGTTTGTTTCAATAACTACTACTGGTAAAATACGTGAATTGTTTTTTGTTGTTTATTTTTTTAATTTTTGTTTCAGTCAAAATTCACTCTGAAACGAGTCTCTTATTATGGTCAGTTTTGAAATAAAAAAAATCTGTGCAGGTACTTTTTCAAAGTCAAGATTTAACATTTTTTTCACGTATCCAAAAGTTGTGTTAACAATAATAAATTTTAAGGGGTCCCAAAATAATTCAACTATCGAAAAGATTTCGAAATAATTCATACTTCTCAAGTCTAGAAATTGTAAAGTTTTATTCCGATGTAAATTGGATAATTATTTGTTCCGCTTGTAATGACGTATTTTATTATAAAAATCAGTGGGTTTGTATTGTGTGTTTTGCACATTTTTAGTTATCTATACAACACTTCTTACAACTAAATATTTTACTTTTGTTTATCCTCTAAAATATTTATAGACTGTCACAAAGGATGACTTTGGAGGCTGTTTTAATAGGTATTACCTGATAAAAAATGAATTTTGATATAGCCCACCATAATTCCAGCAAGCAGGTTTCTATTCTTGAATACCATTCCCAATTAAAAACCCTCATGATTCCATTTGATTTTGCATGACGTTACTTTTTCAACGTTTAGAGTACAATTCTCACGTTTTAAAAAAGACCAAACATCCTTCTCAAATTTTTTAAGCATAATAAGAATAACAATGGGCATCTTCCATATTACCCGACGTGTAAATTTTTCGCCCATCTCTTTATTATTTCTCTTCCACCGGGTTGTCAGATTTTGACCGCCGTCCAGGCTATCCCCGAGGTTTGGGACTGCGCTGCATAGTCTATGTACGAGCAAGGATGTTTTTTTTGATCTCGAATATACACTTACAAAGTGCTTTTTTATAATACGGTTTAATATATCCGTGATTAAAAACACTCAGCGCATCGCTGCCGCGCCGGTGGCAAACATGGTGGATATGGTAACCTTAACCCATCCACGCGCCACAACTTGTAGAGAATTAAGGCTGAAAATCGTAGTAAGAAAACAAATAAATATATGACTTTTACTTATTCAAAATGCAGAACAATTTCCAAAAGGATGTTTGTATACACATGTGGTAACAAAACTCGACGTACAACGGTGATTCCAGTGGAATCTAACCGACATAATTTTTTGGAGCCGATTTTTAAGCATAACAGTTTGTTTTTTTTGACTCATAGTTTTCGATAATCGATGGTGGAAATACCTATGATTTTTTTTTCGGAAAATTTCTCGACTGCAAATTATGATTAAAGATTATCTTTTTAGTATTTAATTTTTTGTATTAGAAATCTAAGAAAATACTTGATTTCATCAATAACAAATTTTCATTCAATTTTACTTAATCTTCGTAACTTAGAAAAGCTTTGAAGATGAAAAAATAAATCTTTTGTTTAGCTCATGCTTATTCTAAATCCCAGCTTACATATTCGACTCCAAATTGTATGTAGAGGATTCACACATTTTTCGGGGTTTACGAGTTTTGTCTTCTCCATGTATGGGAGATTTTCACCGCCATACGAAAGACATTCCTTACGAAATGTTGACGAACTTTTTCAGCATTTCCGTCACGTGGTTAATACTCGTTAAAAATATAACAATAATCCAAGGGATTTTTTTTTTTTTTGACGATTGCATATGGAATTTTCTCGCGCGGTTTGGAATAACACTTTTCAAATCGCTATTTTTCGTGTTTTTAAAACATATATTTATAAATGAAAACAACATTTTTGATCATTGTGTTTTATATCGTTGGAATTGTAAAAATATACTGAAAATATTTATAACGTTTTCAAGGATATTCATGCTATCGGGAAGAACCCTTTTACGCAAAAAATTGTGTAGATGAAACGGAACTAAAGATTGACAGATTTCGGAAAATTCGGTGGTGCGTGCGGTGGTTTTTCTTCACGGGATATCCCAGTGAAGGACCATTATCATGTTTTTTTTTTTAAACTCACAATGTACAAGTTCAAATAATTAAATAAATAACTAAAAGTCAATAATACCCTACTTAAATCAAATTCCTCCTTGCTAACGTGTTCAGAAGAGGACCCCACAAATTGAATACTATACTTTTTTTAAAAAACGAGTTTATTTATTACAATAGATAAGAGTAATTGAGAGTAATTTTAGTACCCATATTTTTTTTTTAAATAATATGTACTATGTAGTTTGAATAATTTGACTGGCCATACATTGAAACGCTCGATTCTTGGTGCCGTTTCTTCCCAATCGCCCGGTGTTACTAGGCTTAATGCTCGCAATTTGCTTCTTACTATCATCGATAATAATCATAGAAGCTTTGATAGTATCTAACAGCATGGATGTACCTAGATTATACAGGGATAATATATCGTCTAACACAGCATGGATGTACCTAGATTATGCAAGGATATAATATCATCTAACATAGCATGGATTATACAATGATATATCAAGAATTGCAGTCCTTGGTTACAAAGGTTTACGATGTGTGCAAGGAGAGTGATCTGTTAATTAATGTAGAAAAGTCGAATGTGATGGTTTTTGAAAGAAATGAAAATATGACTAAGTGTAAGATTGTAGTAAATGGCGATAGCTTGAAACAGGTGGAAGAATTTGTATATCTGGGAAGCATGTTCAGTAGTGGTGGAAATATGGACAAGGACATTGAAAGGAGAGTTAGTGCCGGTAACAGAATTAATGGTGCCTTAAAGTATATCTAATAAGTGCTTATCAAAAGAGGCTAAATTGGCAGTGCATAATGGAGTTCTGGTACCAACCCTTATGTATGGAAGCGAAGCATGGAGTTGGAAAAATAAAGATGAAAGTAGATTGAATGCAGTTGAAAAGCGATCTCTCAGGCGAATTTGTGGTAAAACTATGTATGATAGGTGCGCACTAATGTTGAAATTAGAGCAGAATGCAAGGCTGAGATAAGCACTATCGACAAAATTAAGAAAAGTCTTTTACGTTGTTTCGGTCATGTAGAGCGAATGGATGATGAAAGAACGGCTAAAAAAATGTATGATGCAACTGTGCCTGGATGTAGAAGTCGAGGAAGGCCGAGAAAGACATGGCATGATCAAGCAAAACAAGTGCTTGATCATGCCATGTCAGTGAAATTGGATTAATCGACGTGCGTGCATGAGAAGATGTATGAATGTGGAGGAAGCAAGAGAAGTATGCCAGGACAGAGTGGTGTGGCGTTCTATCCTCTCTGCCTACCCCTTCGGCGAAATGGCGCGATGGTTAGTTAGTTAGTTAGTTATATCAAGGATAAAATCTTTTTATATCTTGAATGCAAATCTCGTACTAAAATAATCTATCCAAAATTTTAAAAGGTAGAATGTATAATGCGTGTATTTAATTTCATTGATATGTATTGCATCTATTTCTGTAATTACGTGTTACCAACATGATCAGATTATTTATAAATAGTCATCTAAACAAAATACCTAATGGACTACCATTCGTAATCGCAATTCATAAGTAATTAAATTTTCACATTGGAATAAAACGTGTTGCGTGTGATTTAATTTCAATAAATTTTTGGATTTATCTAAAAGTGTACGTTAATTTACAATATTATGATAAATTATTTTAGCTGCTAAAAGAAAATCGCCATAACGTAACGAGGTGGAAATTGGAATTCATGGCACAGTCTTAGAAGACTCCGTTTCTTCTCATAGACCCTTTTGAAGAAAAAATTAAATGCGCGTAGCTTTTTGAGCTTTTCAATACATACTTGTCTGGTTATTTTTTTTAATAGTTGCTTATTTATCTCTACCCCAGTGCAATATTGTAAGATTATTTAACGTCTTACTTCAAAACAACAACTGCATGTCATGTCGTTACGTTTGCGTCAGGAAATGTATAATGACTTCCTCCAACGGCATCTATTCGGCGGTGGGAGAATCCTACTACAAATACTTCTAGATAATATCTGAGCGGTTTTATAATTTAATACTCTTGATTCCACTCATTTTTTTTTTCTCATAATCGTTCTTCTCAATGCCAATGGCGCAAATTCTTCAATAACAACTACATATTCATCCTGACCGCATCCGTATTGTATCTTATTCGCGTTTTAATGAATGGTACCTCAATGATCTGTATAAATCCTTTCTTTAAATATGCACCATTCGTCTAATTTCCACCCAACCTCTCTCGACATTTTTTTCGAGATAAAAATCTGAACATTCTACAAAGATTCCTCACATCCCGCATAGGTCTACTTCACGATACTGATTTTTTAGCAATAAAGTCGCTAATATTATTATTTAATCAGATTCTTCGGGGTTTTTTTTAATTTCGCGCACTCTTGACATTTTTTTCGAGATAAAAATCTGACCATTCTACAAAGATTCCTCACATCCCGCATAGGTCGACTTCACGATACTGATTTTTTAGCAATAAAGTCGCTATTATTATTATCTTATCAGATTCTTCGGGGTTTTTTTTTTAAATTTCGCGATTCGTCGTCCATTTTCACGCTTCTAATTGAATTATCCGTTGATTCTCCGACCAGATTAGTTGTAACGAAATTCGTGAGCCCCCACGATTCACTGCGTATAGCTCAGGATGTTACCACGAGCAGCGCCCGCACCCGCGCCAGTGCAGTGAAGAGGAAACGGGGAACAAACCAACAAACAATCTCACCGTACACCGGATCCTCGTATCCTTTCGGTCTGCACATCCGCCCTTTCAAGTGCTCGCTCTTTTATCAGACTGCACCGGAGATATGCAACTAACAAGTATCGAGACTTAACGGGAAGTGTTTGTTCATACTCTAGATTATACTCTACTTGCTACAAATACTAAGTATACTCTAGTTATAGTTATCATTCGCACTATCTAATTACTGAAGTATCATAACAACTCGACAATCGTAAACATTCAAGTTTTATTGGATATAAGTGTGTCTGTTTTCGTCGTAATAAAATCAAATTTTATTATTCCCGCTGTCATTTATTACGCTTGGCGCGTTGGATTTTTGGTCCTTCGACCATTACTAGACGCCTACGCCGTGAAATATGCGTACCTCGTATCTGCACGATTGTCCGGACGGAAGTCCAACTCAACGTTCGCGATTTCCCGCACGACTGTGGCAGTTCCTGGAACTATCCATCGTCGTAGACCACTCGAGGTTCGCGGTAGGTAGGCCTCCAACAAAGGTGGCATCAGACATCAGATGATTCGGATGTCTGTGCGTAAATAATATTAAAATAATGAAATTGACTAGATTGCGTTTTCCCGAGTGACGCCTGGCGCCCATATTTTTATATTCCAGATATCCTAGGTCCAGTGTAGCCCCTAGGTAATCCTTCATTTATCTCAGGAGAACCCGTAAGGTCTGTGAATATGAATACGGAGTAAAAATGATGTCTTCTCTGGGCGGAAAGGCAAAGAAATCGAAATCGTTTCTTGGAAAAACTGGACACAATGCGCGACTGCCGGAATCGCTCATTTATGCGCGGAGACGTCTGATGAATGAGTAATTCGTACAGAAAAGTACTCTCGTATATAAATATCCAATGGCTTAATGAAGAACTCTAATGCTCCTGCCGCCATACTCTGTAAAAGAAAGACATCTTGGGTTCTGCGTAAGGCGGTATACTCTTACAACGGAAAACGAAAATTTATTCATTTTTGTACTTTGGAATTCCAGCATCCTTAATTTTAAACGTATTTTAATAAGTGAATATAACTGGAAATAACATGGGAACATATGTGCCAAATTTATGATACAGAGTTATAGTAGAAATAAGATAAGGTGTGCAATACAAAATGTAGTAGTAGTAAATTGATGAAAATAGTGAAATTTGCATATAACATGAAAATATTTCATTTTTCTAATAAGAATTTGGAATAGTTGGAGGATTGTGATTATTGTAGAAATATAAGGTAGATTGGTTAGTCCTGATACCGAAGGAATTGAGCAGGTAATGAATAATCATTAGCGTTCAGTTCTGATTGCATTCACGGAGCATCCTTTTGTGTCGGGATTGCGGCTGAATCTTTGAGAGATTTCGCCACCGATAAAATCGTGAGATGGTTATGTTAACTTGGGATTTTATACAAAAAACACGTCGTTATTCCTATAACGTTGTGAACCGATCGATTTTAGATATTTTTAAAAGTAAAATTTAGCAATTAGTATTCATAAATAATTGTGAATATTTTCTTGTATTTCGTCGATGCACATCAAATTATGTATAACGCTTATGTAATTTTGAACGCATTCTGAAATAGTCGATAGTAAGTGTATGGTTTTTAAATGAAATTTAACAGAAAAAAACGCTTGATTTATAAAAAAACGTAGGAAAAGTAGCGTCTTTATAAATCGAATTGTTTTTTTATTTTAAGGCAGTAATTATTGATTAGATATCCGATATCGAAATGTGCTCGAAATCACATGGTACATATTTGCAGTGCTTCGACGATTTATAGAAATGCTTAAATTTACTCATTCGATAGGTTTTGAAATATTTGCTCTAATTGAACGTAGGTACTTGAATTTAACTCTTTCCTGCATATTATTCTTGTATCTTAACTCGGCGTGTTTTTGCGTCATCGACCTAAATTCGGCACAGTATCCGATTCGATCTTCTGGATAAACGATTATGATTGAAACGGCCACAAATGAGTGCGCCAACAGCGCCAGACGCCAGCGGTCGGCCATGCCTCTAATCTCGAAAATTTTTTCCCGATTCGCTTCCTGCGGCCGCTTTTTGCTCTCGCCACAAACCCCGCTGACAGTCGACAAATCTCAATTTCCGCTCGACATTTATCACTCCAATTATTGCGAATGTTAATTTGGAAAATATTGTTCAAAGGGCAAAAGGACGATATTTTATTCGTCCGAAATGAAATTCGGTGTGAGGCTGTACGTTAAAAAAAATGTGTTTTAAAATTACATTTCGGATTCATTGATACCCACAAAGCTACAAAAATAAGCAGACCGATTTTATTTTTACGAAAAATCAAGGGAAGTCCTCGTTAAGCTTTTTTTTTCATTTTTCATTTTTCACTAAAGGTGGCAGCATTAAAAATTTGATACATTTTTACAGCGAAATAAAAATTCGATACATTTTTTACAGCGAAATAAAAATTCGATACATTTTTACAGCGAAATAAAAATTCGATACATTTTTACAGCGAATTAAAAATTCGATACATTTTTACAGCGAAATAAAAATTCGATACATTTTTACAGCGAAATAAAAATTCGATACATTTTTACAGCGAAATAAAAATTCGATACTTTTTACAGCGAAATAAAAATTCGATACATTTTTACAGCGAAATAAAAATTCGATACTATTTTACAGCATAAAAATTACATACATTTTTACAAGATGCTATTGAAAAATCGCTATTGTGTATGCAGTCAAATATTATTTACTAAGGGTATAAAATCTCATTGAAAGTTCATTCTGGCTTCCGTGGCGCGGCGCTGAGCGATTCCGGCCCCAATTTCCGAACAAGACGAAAATCTATTCCGTCACTTCCCCACATCCGTTTCCGGCGCGGAGCAGGCTGCACAACGTGTCATGCAGCAGGTAGAGTTAGCAGGTAGTGGGAAGCAGGTAGCCGGTATATGGCATTACCGTGCGGATGTTTGCCTGTCGAAATACCCGGAAAAAAAAAATTTTCTCCGTTATAATTTGTTACTCAAACTCTGAATAATTTTTGACCAAGAGAAGCGTGTTTGTTTCTGGGGCGATCCGGCAGACAACTGAATGAGTAGGCTCGATAAAAACATAACCGCGCATTAAGTCGCGAACCATTTCCCGAGATATATCTTCTTCGCACATATCTTCTTTCAATCTTTCTCGAGTGCCGTATTGCATTTAGCCGGCGTTCGGCAAGCCAAATATTGAGAAAAGCAGTCGACATAATAAACAATCCAACACGCGCGTTGACTTTCTTGATTTGACGTTTGACGTTTAGCCGCGATATTTATTATCATCTATGGTGCTCGGCAACGCGAAAGTAAAAAGTTACTAGTGACATAATATGTGCAAAGGAAAATGATACCAAGTGACAAGAAAATATTTACTTTGGTATCCTTTTTTCTTTTCACATATTATGTCACTAGTAACTTTTTACTTTCCACCGTCGCGCGTCGGTCGATATCATTCATTTTATGGTAAATCGGTTATTTTAATCCACTACTACTACTTTCTCTTATCCGCACCCAATGGTGCATAGGCTAAAAGCGTAGGGCTCTGAATTGTTACACCAAGTGTAGTGTATCTTAATTTTAATCCACAATGTTAGATAAAAAACCTCATTCATAATCTGACCGGGATTCGAAAGCTTTTGTAATTTTACTTTGTAAGTACTTAGTACTAAAAGTATTCGTGTTTTTCTTTCACGTAATAATATGATCTGAGGGATCTATCCCACCTCCACCCGCGACTTTTTTATATAGAGTCCTTGGATTCTCTGTCAGTCACGCTATTTTATGCAGGACTTAAAATTATTGTTGTTGCAAATGCATAAGCAAATTGCAGGGCCAAAGTTTTCAAGTGAAGTTAAGCCAAGAGGACGACAGCATCGATAATATATGATTAATAATATTATCTAAAAAAGGCTGGAATAACAGTAAAAAAACGATTCTTAATAATTATGTGAATCAATTTAAATAAAGAGAAAGAGAATCACAGCAGTCTCTCATAAGCTTTTTTCAAAACACAAATTTTCTTATTACATAGCCACGGTTATAAGGTAATATTACATTGTTGGTTTTAACGTCTAGCAGAAGTTTGTATTTTTTTCTTCATCCTCTTCTTTCGCCACATTCGCTCCTATGTGGAGCATGTGGACATCACTAGATCCCTCCAAGAGACCCTGTCACCAGCCAGCTCTCTCGCCTCCTTCCGCGTCAGGCCCGCATCCATCAGCTCCGCCGAATACATCCGTAGGATGGTCATCGACGGTCTGCCAGGACGGCGGGATCCTGCAGGCGTAGAGAAGAGGCAGGTCGGTCGTCGTTGAACCCTTAGCTTTTGCAATAATAAGATAGATACATCAACAATATCATTACGTTGCCGTCGCGTCGAGTGGTTACGCGTCAACTCGCCAGAGAAAGGTTCCAGGTTCGATCGTGGGAGGCGGCGAAAATGCGTGAGAGTCGTTACATTTAACATGCCCGTGATATGTATATATTTACATTACTATTACGATCCACACCGACGCCGACGCCTTACTTTGCCGTTAGTTTATGGACATTTTTATGTGTTTGGTATAATTTTTAAATAACTTAATGTTACCATGACATCTTATGGTAATTATTTCCCGCCTTTAGGAACAGATAAACCTTCGACTGTCGATCGGCTAACCCTGCTTTTGATTCTGTAAGGTTTTTGTCAAATCTCCACTGTCTGGCTTGATGTGTAATGTATTCATTTATTTATTTCTATCTTATAATTTGAGTTTACAAAATAACACAAGCTTTAAAAAACCTTTGGTAGTTTATGAATCTCTGTTTCGCATATTATATTTTACTCACACAATATTTTTTTTAAACCCAACCATTTTTACGTTTTTGCGTAGGTTTCTTAGAAGAATATTAGGTGTGCGGTTGTTTGCCACCCTTGGTATCTACTGTGATCCGGCGTAGGCGCCTCCTGAGAGACTTACACGCTTGCCTATTTTACAAGGCATCGGGTTGTCGGCGTCCTGGACGTCCGCTGTTGACAATCCGTCGGCAGTTTACGTCAGAGCCGCGGGACGTGGATCTGACCTGGGAGCATGTGCGGGAACTGGCGGCCGATCGCTTTGCTTGGAGGCAGTTTGTGGAATCCACATGATGATGATGATGATTTTTACGTTAAATACAATTTAAAAAAATTATATCGATCAGTGTCGATAAACCCGCTACCGTCTCTCCACGATCTCAGCCCCGGAGTGACGGCTGCGGACCGGACGCTCTATTTCCACCGCGCCCAGAATAGCCGGCCCATCCGTTTTGGAAAAGCAGCGCTAATAAATACGCGGCTTATTTATAAGAGAGCGATTGCATATGCATCTATTTTGATCGCACCTCATCAGGAGTGGCGTCGGGGGGAGCCGGCAATGTCATGCTGCAGTAGGCTCAGACGTCTGGGAATAAACAGGCGCAGTGTCCTATGCACCACCAGGATAAGGGAGGAAGGCGGTAGTGGCAGCATATCGGCGTCCGTCTGTATTTTGTACAGTCAATTATTTATATAATCTACACATACATGCGCAATAAGGGGTTGAAATATGCGATAATATTTTTGTAAGTTCAACAAAAAATGTTCTGTGGCGTCTTAAACGTGCATTTGGTACATTGTAATGAATCCATGCATTTAACGGTATCAAGATGACCATTAACATACCAGATCAGACAGACATCTCCTTGTTTTCAGAGTTCAAATATTAAAGTGTTCAAGTTGTCTCTCATAAGAATGGAGATGGCCATGCAATCCACACCTAAAACAACTTGAGCATTTTCTCTGAACAGATTCAACAATGTTTTCATATTTCAAGTAATGAGGACTCCAAATATTACTGCCATACTCAAATTTTATTCTTATTACTGAATAATACAAACTTTAGGAAATTTATTTGTGGGTTCGATTTCAGTGATCTGACCCTTGTACCCTTTGGCGAGGAAATATTTCCAGAAATAATTGCCTCTCTAATTCTTCCTACAGGAACTGATAAGTATCGGCTGAGTGTGATAATAAACAACCGTAGATCGCCCCGTCATTGAACATATCAGCGTGGGTTGGATCAAGTCTCCTAAAATACAAATTCACACGCCCGATAAAACAGAGAACTCGGGTTTTTACATTTTTACCTATTTTCCAATCTCAAAGACAGAACGAATTTATGTGAGCGAAATTTCTTGATTGATCGACGTTTCGTAGAAGGCCAAACATAGCATCGTCTCAATTTCTTACTAAATTTAGTTTATTTTTAGAAAAATGCGTACGTTTATTTAAGTTCGTTTATCAAATGTCACGCTTCGTTTCCCCTTCGTTCCTTTCTCTGTTGCCTCATCTCCAAAATTAGATCTTTTTCAAATATTATTTTTTCCATATTCTTCGGAGCTTTATGATTGAAATGTAGTTCCTGAAGAAAAAGTATTCCAGGTTTTAGTAGTTTGTTGACAGAGGGCGTTAGTAATCATTGTTACGATTTCAGTTCCGTTTAGTAGACTGAGCGTCTGACCGGATATTAGAAAGACCCGATTCAAATCCTCGATCGTAACATTATTTTTTTTGTGTGATTATTTTTTTATTATATATCTTAATTAAAATAGGCAAGCATGGTTAAGGCTGTCAGTAAGCAGACGTAGTGTATGGCCCAGCCAGCCGAAGCGCCTTCGTCAGATGACAGTAAATACCAAAGGTCGCTGCGTCAGTTGCCTCACCTCTGTGTTCCTTACAGTCAAACCAATACACACCTAGTATTCTTGAGGCTTTTGGCGTTCTGGACGTCCACTGTTAATGATTCTTCGGCAGTTTGGAAGGATGCACGATAACTGGCGGCCGATCGCTTGTCTTGGTGGCAGTTTGTGGAATTCATATGTTCCACATAGGGAGCGGATATAGATTGAGGATGATGATATTAATTTGTGAAATATGTACATATATTTTAGGACCGCCTCGTCTCTTTGTGTGTCTAATTGAGCTTCGCAATGATGATACACATTATTATGCAATCAATTTGATACATTGACACATTGAATTCCTATGCGGTTCGATCAAATTCTCATCAAGACTTGCGCGCAATGTTTGTCATTGCGTTGCAAGCGTGTCAAGTGAGTTGGTGGTTGGTTTCTCCCATAATTTTGGTCAAGACTCGCATAAGGAGATGGAATGCAGGATATGCCAATAATCGCACCGCCTATTTGACGGCGGTAAAAACGAGAATGGTCCACTTTTAGAAAAGAGTAGGTAATGTTGGCACCTACAGATCTGATGTATGGAGTACGCTACTACTTGGCAAGTTACTACAATAATATTATGCTAGATCTTAGAACAGGATGTAATAAAATATCGATATAGAACTTTAAAATTACACTCGTAAACAGTGAATTCTGAAATAGCTTTTTTCTTGCCTAATTGCTGCTGAATATCAGGCCATTACAGCGTTAGTAACACAAGTTTATAACATAAACTCTTTTTATTTTCTAATACTTATGAGAACATATTTACATGTAGGTATTTGCAAATACTTTTTTCAATTAAGCCTAAGCGACTTAGGATTGAAAATAGGAAAGTTGTGGCGGAAGGTTCTGCCCAAGGGATCTTTGAACGCTACCACTCAACCACCAACCCAACTCGTTATAAAATATTTTACAATAGGCAAATTAATTACGTATGGAAATTTTTATGTACTTAGCAATTTTTGCAGGTATGTAATATGCCGTCTAAGTAGTTTCTTTGAACAATTTTGGTTTTGGTTCTATTTTTGTTTATTTTATTTAGTGACAGCTGTTTCACCTTGTCAGGGCCTTTTTAAATTAAATAAAAATAAACAAATATCACCAAACTGGTGTTAAATTTACAATATGTGGAGTTCTATAAAATAAATGAAAACTCAATCAATTGATCCTAATCTATGTATGTAGGTATTTAAAATTTTGTGATGAACCTGGATTTTAGTATAAGTTACTATTACTTAAATTTCTTGTATTATTTAAAAACTGGAATAAAAATGAAAACACGAATTCGGTTAAAATTTTTGGATTATAATAAATATTTTGAGGTGCCCTCGGCATTTTTAGGTTTTTGCCGCTCCTAGGAGAGTAGTTAAACTCGCCAGGAGCTCAATCACAGATAACTATCGACGTAGTTAAAAACGTGCTAACCACGTGCTAACGCTAACGATTTTGACCGATCACAATGAACATACGTTCATACCACGTTCGCCGTGCCGAGCATTCCCGAACGTTGCCTCGGCAATGCTCGGCTCGGCGCTCGCACGCGATATCGCGGCTAAACGTCAAACGTCAAATCAAGAAAGTCTACGCGCGTGTCGGATTGTTTATTATGTCGACTGCTTTTCTCAATATTTAGCTTGCCGAAAGCCGGCTAAATGAAATACGGCACTCAAGAAAGATTGAATGAAGATATGTGCGAATAAGATATATCTCGGGAAATGGCTCGCGATTAGATGCGCTCGTGTAATAATCCCGATCGATAACTTTTAACGCGTGTTCCATTGCGATCGCGAAAACGTTAAACATCCATGGTAAGAAATCGTTATCACGTCGCTTATTACCGAGTCGATAGTGATCTGTGATCGAGCAACAGGCCGGCTTTATTATCATTTTAATATTTTCTTTATTATCAAGCGATGTTTTTTCTGCATAAACTGACTGGTTAGGTATATTATTTGTGGGCGAACAGCATCCCGCGCTTTGGAAAGCTGCTGAGAAACCTACGTCACCCACACACAACACTTGTATAGCACTTCATCGAAAGATACATAGCAATTCTTCCGACTTCCAAACGTCTAAGAACGGAAGGCGAGACATTTTTGTTTATTCTCCCCCCGATCGTTTTATTCTCGAGTCGTACAATAGTGTCGTCAAAATACCAAGTCTTGTTTATTTTCCTCCCACGGTTAGCTGGAATAATGTTAAATAAGGATTTTATTTAAATTGTTTCTTTGTAATTGTCAGACTTAATCGTTATTCAGATTTCGCTTAATTATATAATTCATCAACGCCCTATCTTTTTCGTATAATAATCTGGCGATATGTTACGAGCATACATACTTATAGTCCGGAGCTTTGTATGTACATAATTAGTATCGACTGACTTCAATATTGAAAAAAAAAACATTTCATTTTGATCTGGAAATTCATACATAAAACCCACATATTTGAGTAGTTAAATATTAAAAGGTACCTTATCTTTTCGTAGATTTATCAAAATTCAGCAACAACGACAAGATAATATCAAAATTCAATTTAATAGATTTTGTTTGGAGACCAAAGTCCAATTTATTTTATAGATGCGGGCGAGTTGAACGAAACCATTCTTACATCTCGCTTACGACTTTTTATATGGAATACAAGCTTCGAAAAAGAATATCAGAGAAGTGGCATTCCATACTTGAAAAATACTACCGTGCCAGATAGTGACCCACTACGTCATCACTAGGCATCTACGTCATCACTAGACATCTACGTCACACGTTTCAAAGTGTGAGTGTACGTACGCTGGGGTCTTTTGACGGTGGAATTTAATAATAAGTGATGTTATGAAATTAACCCTAGGAGGCGTATATTTTTAGAAAATTCTTTTTCGAAGAATACACGGATCTCGAAATATTGTTTATTTCCATTTCCTTGATAGAACACCACTCGATATTCCTCAATTGCCATATTCTCGCCCGAGGGAATCTGTTTCCTACTGTAAAAATTTACCTTTATTTGCGATTGTGCTCATTTGATTTAAATAGCAAATTCTACATAAAATTACAATTGACACCTCAACAGAGACGAGAAGTTCGGAAGGGGAATATGGATATCTAGGCGTTTCCAGGGCTTATGACCGGTCATTGGCTGGGTTAAGTGGCCACTTGTTTTTTTTTTTTTTTTTTATTTCAAAAGAATTTTTTTTGTTTACATAGAGATATACATTAAAAACACATATATGTACAATACAATAACAATGAAACCAAAATCCCACCAAGGCATAGCCTGTTTGTGGGTATACTGTGAAAGTCATACAGTGTGCACGTGGCAAAAGAGAAAGATAAAGTCATGTAAAAATGGAAAAATAACAGATAATGTAAACAAGATAGTTAAAAAAAGAAATGGATAAATAACAGATAATGTAAACAAGAAAGTTAAAAAAAGAATGAACATTACTAAAACATTAAAAAATAATTACATTCCCCTTTCTTTTTTTTAAATTTTTTTTTAAATTTTTTTTTTTTATTTTTTTTTATTTCAATATATACATAAAAGAAAACAATACATGTCCTACTGAGTTGCCTACTGCAACTCGTCAGTTTGCAACTTTCGCCTAGTATTTGATATCCGTCTCCACCAACTATCAGAACTTGTATATTGACGATAAAAATTACACGCATTTTTGTTACGCGGTGACTGATTACCCAACCTATGAAACTGAACCCAATCGATGACATAACGCCGCATACTTCCAGCATAGCCCCCCCTCGTCCGAGACATATTAGAACAGGGTCCGCCCAAGCGTGAAGCCTGATGGTCGGTTCTGTGCGCTGGCGCTGGGTTGCATCCTAAGAAAAAAAACACAGTAACCACAAAAATCGAGAACGAATGAAAAAGTGTTCCGTCAATAAATTGTTTTTTATAAACAACATTTTGAGTGTGTCCAAATACTTGTAGACAAAAACTGGATTTTACCCATTACGGGCTAATAATTACAATTTGACATCTCAACAGAGACAAGAAGTTTGGAAGGGATTATAGATATCTAGGCGTTTTACAGGGCTTATGACCTGTCATTGGCTGGGTTAAAGGGCCACTTGATGTATTACAAAAGGTTTTCTGCTAAAAAATGCTTAGCAATTTTCTCAATGGATGACAGAGAGTGTTCACTTGTGAAGCGTCGCGCCATTTTACTGTATATTGGCAGATATGGATATCAAATACTAGGTGAAATAGGGAATGTTGTAATGCCAATGACAGGTCATAAGCCCTGTAAACGCCTAGATATCCATAATCCCTTCCAAACTTCTCGTCTCTGTTGAGATGTCAAATTGAAATTGTTTTTTACTATTTAAAATATTATTTTGTTTTTATTTATTAGCAATTTTGCTTTTATTTTATTAAGTTCTGTACCTACTTAGAGTGACACGTTTTTCCGAATTTTCGATGTTACATTTAAAGATGTATTATTGAAAATGATTTTATAGTTGAAGCTAACTCACTAAAATATTATACTATGTTTTTCCTATTACTACTTTATAAGTAGCAGATTCAATTTGCCAACAATAATAAATTAAATATGTGGTGTAATAGCCAAGACAGTGGCGGCTCCTTGCACTGTACTTACTGGATGCGATTCCCGGTAAGTGAATTTATAAGTGTATTACTGTGTTTTACTCTGCACGGCCCATACTGCGTGTCCCGCAGTTGTGTGGTAGTGGTAAGAGTGAGACGCGACCGACTTCTTGGGAACAGACACGGAGACTTTACCGTGACCTGTACCTAGACTGCTTTAATCTTGGGAAGTAGCCATTGGTGTCGCGTGAATAGAGAAATATGCAGGGTTTTTTTTTAGTCAGTTAAACAAAAAAAAACCCTCAATTCAGTATCGTTAATAGAACCCATTTCAATAAAAAAAACATGTACTTTTTATTTTCATGATTTATTATTTTTATTCCTATAATTTTTACAAATTACGCTCACCTATTCACAGCTGGTCGAGCTTGACGTGGGGAGGGAGTGCGCGCGGTGGGGGTGCGCACGCCGCTCGCGCAGTCCCGTCGTGGACTTTCCTTTTTTTTTTTTTTTGAGAAAGGACATGTTTTTTTTATTGAAATGGGTTCTATTAACGATTTTGAATTCAGGTTTTTTTTTTGTTAACTGACTAAAAAATAAACCCTGTATATAAAATAATTAAGGTCGATGGGAGAACTTTACTCCCGAAACCAGAAAAAATGCATTTCTATTAAAGCTGTCTTTGAGATGTTTAAAATAAGCTAATCATTGTTTTAAAAGGCATTGAAGGTCAACTTAATTTGGCGCCCTCCGTACCGTAATGAAATGTGTCGAGTGTATCTCACATTGAAGGACTTCAATAATATCTGAGAAATAATAACAATTTACTATATCGCAATAACTTTTGAAAAATGTACCTTTTAGAATAATCACTTCCGAAGTGTTTTTTTTTTAACCGTTTAAGTTCCGTTATCCTCTGATAAACAAATGTTGCTGCCTTGCCTAAGGAAACCCGAGGCATTCTGTCACTCATAATCTTGTGACCCTCACAGGGACCTCTGGACCAGCAGACCTAATCAGGGCCTCCATTGTTCCTAATAGTTCATTTTACCTGACCAGGTTGTCAGAAACAAAGAGTATGTTATTTTTCTTATGTGATTACTTTCTCAAGTAAACCACTTTCAGCAACTCTCCTCAATTTCAGATAATCTGGGTTGTTTTAAGGTCTTCCACAGCTGAGGTGCAGAGTGCTTTATTGAGGTAGGTCGATTGCGTGAGTGATTTTCCTCTTTGATATTGAGAACAATCAGAATCACTTGCTTTCGATAGTCTATTCTGAATGTTCATTTTCACCAAAATATATATTTTTTTAATTGTTTGGACCAGAAAACTTACCGATTACTTTTTCTACGTTAAACTACATTATTTAAAATCGTCAACCTCCTTCCTTTTAAACGCTCTCCGTGTCCGTTATATCAACAAAAAAAGATCAAAATAAATTAAGCAATACCTACATTTGATCAAAATTTTCATGAAAAACAAACAAAACGCCACGATGATAGATACGCTCCCAAAATTACAAACCTTACAACATGCATTATACAATTTTGTTTACTTCTGGAATTTTTCTTTCAATGAATAGGCGCATTCTAAAAATAGTATTTCTTGGATCGAAAATCTTTATTTATCTGTTTTCGACTAGTTTCTTCTACGCCACTGCCCCTTTCCACTCGCCCGCATTCATTCATTCCGTCGTTCATTCATCGAAACGGCCCCTCCCCCCCTCCGACCACTTTCTTAATAAATGTACCCCATCCCCACCTCGTGAGAAGTGGGGGGAACTACTTCCGGAAATTTCTTTACACAGTTTTCTACGGAGCGAAACGAAAGTCGTATCCGGACGCCATTGAGCGTTTCGTAGATGTGAGGCGACTTGTAAAAATGTACGCTTGAAGAGAAATAATATATTCAAATTAAACAGTAATTTATTTTGTAGATTACGTACTAAAGAATCATTAAAACTGTTAGCAGGACATGATTCAATTTTAAATTAAAAAAAACTAGCCTCAAATGGCGATGAAAACGTTGAACCATTGGTTTTTAGATTCTGCCTTTTGGGTTGTGGAATTTTTAAAGGAACGAAAATAACGCTAATTTTTTTTTTAAATAAGTGCAATCGAATAGAAATAGGAAAATGCTGTAGTTATTCAATATAAAGCTGTTTCTAAAAATCATGTGCAGCAAATCTAATGACTTGTGTGGTACTATTTTTAATCACAGACGTAATACATCGTGTTAGATGCGACGAATTCTTACTTTTTGTTCGTGTGTGGTTATTTCCCTCGTCTGGGAAGTGTAGTCGGCTTATTACGTACAATTTGAGAGTAAGAATGGGCGAATTGAGTTTGAATGAAATGTTTTCGTCTTGAATGGAATGCATTGGCCACCGCCTACCAGCTCCACAACTCACGGCTCGCGGCTCACACGAACCCCGCACCGTTCCGTTACTAGCGCAATAATATGTTCTGTCCCGTGTGGGATTTTAATTGCCCCCTTTTCATACAGAACCTATGTAGGCTTTGAAGAGGTAATCCCATCAGAACCCCATTCAATCTTAGTCTAAACCCACGACCACCAGCTTAAGTGTGCTTAGGAATTCATTCACAATCATTCGTTTCCATAGCGTCGTAATTTTTAATACCCCCACACATGAATCATTTCTCCTAAGAATTTACTTGGATTTATTTATTTTTTCTGTTTTTTTTTTTCCTTATCTGTTCCGAATTTGGTTTGCTGATCATTTCCGTTCCGAGAAGCCTTGAGAGCTCCTAGCAACCAGAATAGCCATTAGACGTCACCGTAGGTAATAATATAAAATAAATTATGTATGCAAATACTTCAATCAGGATATTCAGATTTTCAATGTGACCACGCTCGGACATACCTACTAACGAAAAATTTCAACCACACCCGTTATAAGAACGTTTACCTATAAAAACGGCATTAATACGACACTTGCCTCTGAAATTATAGATAACTCCAGCACCTTATGCAACTTGAGAGATTTCTTCCAAATTAGGGACGAAGGAATAGAGGAGCTGAAATTGCTATTAAATGGCTTTCCCGTAATTGGGTTCTTCCCGATTTTTTATTTTAAAAAAATGATTGAAAAATTACAATATCAAGGGATTTTTAAAAAAAAATTTACGATGTCATATGTATTTTCTAGCGCGGTTTGAAATAACACTTTTTCAAATCGCTCGCAAAATCCTCCATTTGGCGCGCATGCGGTGTGACGTCACAGCAATATAGGCGCTTACTACGGAATGAATTTCACTCCATTCACGGTAGACGGGTATGACGTCATTAGCCAATAACGGGCGTTAAAAATCATTCGTATTTTCGTGTTTTTAAAACATACATTTCTAAATGAAAACAAAATTTTTAATCATTTTTTTTTATATAGTTGGAATTGTAAAAATATACTTAAAATATTTATAACGTTTTCAAGGATATTCATGCTATCGGGAAGAACCCTATTTGACTTACAAGTAAAACTTTTCTCGTCTTCAAATAAAAACAGCTTTTCACATCTGGAGTCATCCCTTTTATCATTTTCAGCGAATCAATTTCTACAATTTATAATCCCGCCTTTGATTATATACGGTGCACACCCCATTACTTGTCACCGTCGCGTTTTTCATCGAAATAACGTGGAAGTTGATAAGAATTGATGGCATCTCGTTCTCGGATTTATGCGTCCCCCGTCATATAGTGCAGCGGCATTACACGAAGCTGGAAACAGACGTAGCCGTGAGAAATGAGACGAGATAAACTACATCGTAAACTAAACAGGGGATCAAAGACGAGTTTGGATTCGTGATAGGTGTTTCGTGTTCCAATTATATTTATCGTGACATTTGCAGCCAGGAGTCAGGAGTGAAGACGGACAATTTGATATTCGGATTGGAGAACTTTGCGCATTTTCTCTTGAATCTCTAGGTAGGCACATCTGTACTTAACCCAAAATTAACCGCTAGATTGCGAAATTTATATGGGACGTTACTTAAAGCCTTTGAAATACCTTGAAATAATGTGCCAGTTTTAAAAAAAATGTTTTTTTAGCTACATGAAATCATCAAGTCCATAAATTGGAAATGCCAAACGGATAAGTAATGTTTGACTAAACTGAATTTTCTGCTTTGTTAACCTCTTTTCGCTTCAATGGAACCCGAGCCTCGTAAAACATTAGTCTAAATGGCTTTATAAATGCGTTATTACCACGTGTGGTACGGAATTAGTCCCCAAGCGGTTCAGGAGCTGAACTGTGAGTGCTCTATCTCCTGTAAAAATCCACCAAACGGAGTGGATTTCCTGAAATAGGCGACTTTGAACTTGTCGTTTTGGCACCGGAACAATCGAAGCGTCTTCGAGTAGATTAGTTAGATAAATTGTCATCTCGTCTGGTCGTTAATGGATTAACAGTGTGGATTCCATTAAAGGGGTCTCGTCAATAATGTAAAAGGTCCACTACTAGAAATACCTTCACTCTATTTTAGAAGTTCTTTATTTATTTACGTATTTAAGTGTTTTCTTTTATCTTCTTATTATTGTTTTGCTATCGAAACTAAATGGTTTTGGCTGTTTGAAACTAGTCGACGGTGGTTAATCTTTTGAACTGTTTGAGCTCAATCACAGATAACTATCGACGTAGTTAAAAACGTGCTAATCACGTGCTAACGCTAACGATTTGAGCGATCACAATGACATACCGTTCAATACCGCGATCGCTGAGCCGAGCATTGACGATCTGAGCCGAGCGGAGCCGATCTACGCTATATCGCGGCCGTACGTCAAACGTCAAATCATCGCGCTTGTAGGATTTTTTATTATGTCGACTGCTTTTCTCAATATTTGGCTTGCCGAAAACTGGCTAAATTATAATAAAGATTGAATGAAGATTTGTGCGAATAAGATATATCTCGGGAAATGGCTCGCGACTAGTATGCGCTCGTTTAATAATCCCGATCGATAACTTTTAACGCGTGTTCCATTGTGATCGCGAAAACGTTAAACATCCATGGGTAAGAAATCGTTATCACGTCGCTTATTACCGAGTCGGTACTGATCTGTGATCGAGCAACTGAATAGTTATTATTTATATTAATTTAAAATATCACAGAATTATGCGGCGCACGACACAAAGTTTTGTACATCAATGTTTTCAGACGAAGGTGACTTCATAATATACTAATAATAAATAGTTTGTGAATATTTAATTAATATTTATATTCTTTGCTTTGTGTAGGCGATGTAATATGATCAATTTATCATCATTTCAATGAAAGTCCCTACAACATTAACGTTTGTTGTAATGAAACAATTATTAACGAGACCTTTGACTTAATTTACTTGATTATGGGAGACACCCCCTTGGGTTATCAGGCCCGGGTCCCAGGGTAATTTACGAAATTAACGCTCCTTACTGTGTTTTGTACTCGAGGGCAGGGATCATCAATATATCTACATGTAGACATATGTCGGTACGAGGTCGGCACAATAATTAATCGACCTTGTATTGACGAAAATACATAGATAACATGCTTTTATCGATCTCGTGCCGGCCCTAATCTACAGATATATTGGTGATCCCTGCCCAGGGCACACATTCCGAATGTCAATAAAATATATTATATTTGTGATACCTTGGATTGGCGCTGAAGGGTAAGACTGATCAGACTGATGAGACATGCCTTCATGTAATAAATGATCAAGATTCACTGCATTTGGTGTACCAATGCAGTGCCCTATGCACCATTGGGTGCGGATAAGGGACAGTAGTAGCAGAAGTAAAATATATCACATTTGAGACGCGTATATGACGTCAATCGTATAAGTCTAATGGGTCGTGTATATATTGAAAATGCCTGCAAAAATGTAGCTATGTAATTATTAAAATTTGGTATGCAAAAATATTGTTTTGTAAATTCTAAAT
>JAGVSP010002592.1:0-84720 GCA_022494985.1 Micrasema minimum
ACGAAGTTGGCTATAGTTTGCAGCAAAACAAATGCCAATGTTTTACAAATGCCTAATGCGGCCTGGCATATCGACAGTAATCAACTGTCACTATCAACAGTAACATACTTTAATTTACAAATTGATCACCTAAATAAGAAAAACTGGTAAATTTTTTTAAATTTTTTTTTTATTAATAATAAATTTGTTTACATCAAAATACATATTATGTGAATACAATTTATCAGAAAATTACAAAGTAACATAAATACATAGAAAAAGATTTTTTTTTTTTTTTATATATATAAAACAAAAGTCCCACAAAGGCATGAGCCTGTTCGTGGGTATACAAAAATGTCTGTTAGATGCTCTTATAATATTGGCAATTAACATTATACAAGTTTTTTTTTTAAAATTAAAAAAAAATTATAATATAAGTAAAGGAAGAGGGGAAGAAACAGTATTTACATAATATAGATGGTTAGAAAGAATTTACTTTAAAATATAACGAATTTTATTTTATAAAAAGAAAGAATCTATATTTTTGGATTGTATCCAGATCTTTATAAGTTTTTTAAACGAGAATAAATTTGAAAAATTTGAAATAGTGAAATAATGTAAATATGTTGATAAAAGGAAAGTTTTTATACAAATAATACCCATGTTAGGACAATATATGCCAAAATCAATGTAAATCAAAATAATTATTTATCGAAATCAATTACTTGTGAAATGTGACTCCTTTAACACCTTTGACACTCTTACTGCTACAACCAAGCATACTACAATTCACCATTGCCGTTTTTGATGATTAAAATCAGGAAGTATCCACGTTATTTACTAGCAAAGCGATGAAAGTGACCGTTACGCGTCTGTTGTCAAACAAATAATAATGGCCGCCAGCAGAGTGAAGTTGTCGCTAACCAAAAATTTGCAACGCTTCCGCTCTATGGGAAACGGCGAAAGGGCCTCTCTATAGCCTGCGCGTCATTACTCTAAGGTTAAGTTTTTGTTTTTACCAATTAATATAGTAGTGTACAATTTTTTTTTCAAATTCATATACCTACACACATAATATGTAAATGCATAAATAAAGAAAGAACATTTTTACTATGATTCGAGAAATACCAATCCAATGCTACATCTAACATTAAAATTATGCCATCTCTTTAATAAATATTGAATTCATAATCTTTTTTATTTAGCGTAAGCCTTTCACGTTATTATTTCTGTTTTCAATGTGAAATGAGGATCTTACAGCCACGAGCATTTTCGTGCCGGAGACAAATGCAAACAATTCCAGAAAGACGGAGTATTTTATCACATTGCTTTCGGAACTTGCATTTTCATTACATCAGGAAGGCGCAGGAACTGTCTACTGAAATACACGACGCTATTAGGATTTCTCTCCCCAGGGAGTTTAACATTTTACTAAAGCCAGAATATAATAGGATTACGAGTTATGAGATAAATGATATGCTTTATAATTCATTCCGAATTATTGTGCATCTAACTAACTACTAACTAACCATCACGTCATTTCTCCGAAGGGGTAGGCAGAGAGGATAGAACGCCACACCACTCTGTCCTGGCACACTTCTCTTGCTTCCTCCACATTCATACATCTTCTCATGCACGCACGTCGATTATTCCGACTTCTCACATGCCCACTTTCAAGCACTTGTTTTACTTGATCATGCCATGTCTTTCTCGGCCTTTCTCGATTTCTACATCCAGGCACAGTCGCATCATATATTTTTTTAGCCGTTCTTTCATCATCCATTCGCTCTACATGACCGAACCATCGTAAAAAATCTTTCTTAATTTTGTCGATAGTGCTTATCTCAGCCTTGCACTCTGCTCTAAGTTTGACATTAATTTGTACACCTATCATACATAGTCTTACCACACATTCACCTGAGAGATCGCATTTCAACAGCATTCAATCTACTTTCATCCTTCTTTCTCCAACACCACGCTTCACTACCATACATAAGGGTTGGTACCAGAATCTATCCATTTACAAATAAAGGTATTTGGCTTGCTGGTGATGATTAGTACTAAGTCATTCTTGGAACAAGTTGCCCCAGTAAATCCTTGATTCCTATTCCTATATTCCTTCTATACCGTCCTCTATCTAAAAATACCAAATTATCTATGGCACTTCGCGGGTAGTCTGAAAATTACAACAATAACTAGGCCGCTACAAAAACCCGCACGCAAATTCTAAACTCGCTTATTTAAACGCATTCTCATAAAATCAACTTTGAACTCTGTAAAATCTTCATCCATTGTGTAGTTGTATCTGTATTGAAATCTTGTGATCCGTTTTGTGTTTGTGACGTTATTTTGAAGTGAAGTGCAGGACAGAAGATCTCCTTCCATTTCCAGTCTCCATAATACCAAGGTAGGGGCAATTTTCTACTGAATTGACCGGTGTAGTCTTCTGATATTGCCTGGGAGCTGAGTCTTTCGTTCGGCCTCTTTTCTTCGCCTTATTCATACATAAATTCTCTCACGCAAACAGGTCTCTCGTTGACCAAAATCGCGCTTCAGCTGCACCAGTATTAAAAGTATTTACATAGTGCTATCAAAATAGATATAATATAATATAGATTATATAAATATAGATAGATGATATTCGTGTGTTATCTTTTCATATTAAAAAACATGGAATTCATTTAAAATAAAGTAAACATGTCCTTTTTTTTTTTTGATTTTCTATTTTTTTAAAATTGCAATTACATCCAATAGACCCGATAAACAACAATTTGTGTCGTTTGTCATCGAGTTACGCCAAAAAAAAAATAACATTTCATGGTATCATGTATGATGTAAGCATGTAATTGGTTCGCAGATTCATAAAGATTTATCTTAAAATTATTATATTATTTGAAGTTAAAATATTTTAAGGGATATAAAAATAAATCATTATTGATATCTCAACAGAGAAGCTCTGGAGACTAATTTGAATTATCTAGGCGTTTAGACGGCTGTTTCTATCCCGTATAAAGTGCGCTTAAGAATAACTACCGAATCTTTAACCAGTTCCTTCTCTCCTTTACATTGTTACGTGATTACCACGTTTGTGGTAATCAATATATTACATTTAATCTGTGGCTTTACGGAGTACCTCCATTCCTGCACATAAACTAGAGTCGGTGTATTAAAGCCGGTCTGGTACCAGTTTAATTTCTGTTTGATTGCACCAACTCGGGCACTTTTCCAAAATGTTGCCAGATAGCGATATTATCCACGGGTTGGGTGACCGTTCATTTGGGTTTTAATGAGATTTTTTGTGTTTGCAACATAACGTAGGGTAAAATGTGACGCTTTTTGGCGGGATGCGATGGCGAGAGATTAAAACAGCTGAATAGGACAGAGTTTGAGGGAATATTACTTTAGTTATATACAAATATATTGCATCTATTTAAAATAATAACACAACCTATGTAGTCGTTTCATGAATACCTTATATGATTTTTTATTTCAGTTAGTAACCTGTCAATAATAATATACATGGAGTAACAAACCTCGTTGTACAACCCAAAATCTGGTGAATCTACATCATATTTGAAGTCAAATGTGTAACGTAAGATTTGAATCTAAGTTTGAATTTTTTTTATTTTCTTCTCATAAAAGCTTTCATTAGAACCGCAGATTTAGCAAAATTTGCACAAATTCATATAAAAAATGAATTTTCTATTTTGAATTAATTCTGGGTATGATTAATTTGAATAAATAAATAATGTTTGATAACAGTTTGCAAAAATTTATATAAAAAATCAACTTCGTACTCAATTTTTCTCGAAAAACTATGAGTAAAATAAAAATAAAAAAATCTACAAAATCGACTCCAAATATGGTGTATATTCACTGGTTTCTCGCTTGCACATCGAGTTTTGTTTCATCGTGTATTTAAAAACGGACTGGGTATACTGATTTTTAATTTTTCATACAGGATTTTTTAAAAGTTTTTTTGTGCAGCATGAACCCAAAGTAACTCTCTTTCGTAAGGAATCATTATTTGTAATCGATACCGTGTTGAGATTTAAATGTGGAACTTAAATGTTAAACTGTCGCTTTTCACTAAATATATAACACTAAAAATTCAGGATGTTTCAGAGTTGCATAGTTTGAATTATTTTTTTCTTTATTAATCGACGTCGAAAAATGCGTTTTATTAATTAATTTGTAGTTGTCAAAAATTGTATCGTATTAACTCATAACAATGAGCAACCTAAAAAAAGTACCATGAATTGTTTCCAGAAACCAAACCCTAAAATTAGTTTTTTTCATACGCATTAGAATATCGTATTATATATATATTTTTTTGTATATTCTTAATTTTTTTTAAAGGATAATCATACAGTTTTTAATAAGCTAGGGAGGTTATTAAATATGGAGAAAAAACCGGGTTGACTAAAAAATTGAGGTACCGTTTTTTCCCTTACCAGTGACGGATTAGGACATGTACCAGGACAGGATCTAGGGGTCCCAAGTC
Organism: Micrasema minimum; assembly: GCA_022494985.1. Lineage (NCBI taxonomy): Eukaryota > Metazoa > Arthropoda > Insecta > Trichoptera > Brachycentridae > Micrasema > Micrasema minimum. Next base: position 4,484 of record JAGVSP010002592.1, read on the forward strand.
AGGGTAGGATCAGGAAATAGGGGAGTTAGGGCAATCACTGGTCGCATTAATCAGCTCCACACTCAATTATAATACCAGAGGGGTGCGTCTTTATCCATTGATATAATAATGATGACAAAGTGACGACTGTCTACTGCAGTCTAACAGTGATTTGTCACAATACAATATTGCGAAATGTTTTATAGATGCATTGCCATCGCTATCGGTTCCAGATCTATAAAGACAATATTTATTTGTTTTTAAGCCAGAGCAGTAGAAAATCAGATCGGTTGGATTATTTTAAAATATCATCAAAAGCATTTTTATTACGTTAAACATTAGTTGATACATTTTTACGTTGTATATTCGGTACGGAAAATACCTGAAAAGTGTATCAACCGTAACAGATTGATGTTTGTAAAACCGGCTCTCAATCAATAAAATAATTCGTTCTAAAAAATTTTCTGATGAAATTACTTTTATTTGTTTATTTATATTTTAATGTTGTGCACACAGTGCTGTGTATGGTACAATAAACTAAGAATTTTCAATTTGAGGTAATATATGCAACATATCACCAATTACGTGGACAACACAATGTACAAGACAAATTTCTGAAGACGTGATTTTATTTAAAGGGGAAAAAATCATAAAATCTTTTCTAAACTGCGTCAAACGATCAATTAGTCAATTTAATACTTCACCATTATTAGGGTAATAAAAAAATTTAATCGATCTTTCAGTTTAAATGAATTGAAAAAGAGTATCTATGTAGTTATTTTCTAAGACAGAAAAATAAGTTCAAGTAATTTTAAAGTCAAGTATTTTTATGAAGTGGGTGCAACTTTGAGATACTTCGATTTATGAGAATACCAAGAATTGAGACATTTCCCGCCGTTTTCTGTTGGAATGTCCGGGAACTATTGAAATGTCTGACAGCCTGACGGTTTTGCGGGAACATTCGATTTGATAGATTTGCCAAGGGAATAAACTATCATCGTTTTATTGGTTACAGTAAATTGCACAAAACCGCAAAATGGGAACGAATTACCCACATCAATATTATTTTGGGGATATAAAAATAAATTGTCGTTTGAAATCACGTAAATCCTATAAAATAAACACTATGTAAATGGATAAAATGTTATCCTTATTACGATAAATACAAAGTTTATTACGGTCTCTCTTCCCAAGGTACACATTTTCTACTTACAACAGATGAAATTAATTTTGACTACGCAATGAATATTATTTAAAAAAATACGATTTCATGTACGGCTTTTATTAGGTATCTTATAGTAAAACTGCAGTAAAAGCTCTATTAGGCATTCTGATCAATTAGATGTAAGGTATTCCGAAAACTGGTAAATTCAGAAAATCAAACGATTTAATTGGTAGGAAAAGCACAATTATTCATTATTTTAAGGAAGATAGGTAGTAAAGTAAAAACAAAGGGCCTTACCCACATCTAATGAAAGATGATTGCCAAAAAAAATGCTTTGCAATCTTCTCAACAGATGACACTAGCATAGAAAAATTCTGTAAAGCGGAATGACGAAGACGTTTTTTAATATATGTATAGTAGTTTCCAAAAATTTGTCATATATGGTTATCAAATGATGGGCGGAATGGGGAATGTTGTAGTGCGTCTAGTGGCCACTTAACCCAGCCAATGACAGGTCATAAGCCCTGTAAACGCCTAGATAACCCACATCCGTTTCCAGAGTTTCTCTGTCTCCGTTGGGATATCAATAATAAAAACATGTTAATTAAGAAAGTCACAAAGTTGAAATATTTGGGTGAAGAAAAATAAATTTACGTAATACTTTTTACTAACCACGAAAGTTGAAAGTTTTTTCTAGTCCCAATCGTAGACTAGAGAGAATCACTTTCTCACTAAAGTAGGGATACTTAAGTACAGTTAAAAGTTTTTCGTGCCTAAAATAAATACGACGGTCCTTAATGCGGGCATAAACCTCCGGCCTAACCGTTCCTCGAAGAGTACGGAGCGTCCCTCTCCGGGCGTTACTCACGAAAAGGCGGTAAAAGTCTCCGAAAAAGGAAAAGTTTGAGCAGGTGTTGCGCCATAATTAACGCGGGGCAGATTTGCCGGTGTATTAACATGTGTACGGGGTGGGTGCGGAGGGTGTGGGGTGATGGGAGGGGGGAGACAATGCGACACGACCGTGCCACGGTGGAAACTTGCCAAAACCCACCGGGGACCTATGCACGAAACTTGACATGCGGTGTCTTGTCATCAACTAAAAATTTTCATCGTTACGTATATAAGATGGACAAATGCTTTATTAGTCATTATTTTATAACATCATCACAATCATATCAGCCCGTGAAGGTCCACTGTTGGACATAGGCCTCCCTTTGCCGCCTCCACTCCCCCAATCCTGCGCAAACAACATTTTGCACAACATAACTTATTTTATAAATATATTATTTGCCAACTTTTTGCTTCAAATCTTTGCTTATATGGTACATTATGATTTTATTGCTTGGAAACATTTTATTCCACCCAATGTATTTTTACAAATTAAAATAACCGTTTTGTGATTTACCTGATTCACAATCTATCAGGTTTTATATATAATTGAAATAAAATTAGATTTTTTGAAAATACCCTGCTAAAAGCGAAACAGGTGTGACCAAAAAAAAATTGAACCATAATCGACATTGATTTAAATTATATTATCTGTAGTTCTATAAAATAAGTTCCAACTTAATCAACTATCAGGTTTTCTTTGAATTGATTCTTGGACAATCGATTAGGTACTCTGCAGTTCATGAACTCGGCGTTTACAGGCTTTCACTGACTGGGATTAAGTGTCCTCTTAACTATGTATCACGTTTCCCGTGTTTACAAGTATTGACACACTCAAAAATGTTTAGACATTAATTGGACTCACTTTATTTGTTTAATTTATTCTCGGCGCGTTTATTATACCATATCCGCTCTCTATTGAGGAGCATATGAATCCCACAACACTGCCTCCAGGCCAAACGATCGCCGCAGCTCCCGTGCATCCTCCCCAAGTCAAGTCCACGTACCGCATCTCTGACGCAAAATGCCGACGAATTTTTCAACATTGGACGACCGAGGACTCCAGAGAACCAAGCGAATCGGCCCCAGCTCCCGTGCATCCTCCAAGTCAAGTCCACGTCCCGCAGCTCTGACGCAAAATGCCGACGAATTTTCAACATTGGACGACCCAGGACGCCGGAGAACCTGATGCCTTGTAAAATGGCAAGCATGGTTAAGGCTCTCGGGAGGCATACGTAGTATATGGCCTAGCCAGCCGAAACGCCTTTGCCGGATGACGGTAGATACCAAGGGTTGCTATGTCCGTTGCCTCACTTCTGTGTTCCTTGCAAAGTCAACCACCGCACACCTAAAATTCTTCTAAGAGAACACCTATTTATTTTTACTGCTTTCACACAAACATCATGTATAGATTACGCAGAGAACATCATAGTCTAAGCTTAAGCCGAGAGGCTTGTTTATAAAATGAGGTTTATTTACGAATTTGAAGTCGTACGAGTCTGGCATGGGGTCCCAGTTCGCATAATCTGCCGCCCGGATCGCAGATAACTCAAACTGCCGCGGCCGGAGCAGATATACGGATCCTGATGTTGGTAGTCGCCAGCAGTACCAACCGACGAATACTGGTGTACAAATACAGTTGTAGCAACACAAATGTGCTCTGCTAGGGCAAGTCTACACACAGCATTATTAATAAGAAAATAAATTTAACTAACTAACTGACTAACCATCACGCCATTTCCTCGTAGGGGTAGGCAGAGAGGATAGAACGCCATACCACTCTGTCCTGACAGACTTCCTTTGCTTCCTCTACATTCATACATCTTCTCATGCACATACGCCGATTATTCCGACTTGACGTACTTGGTCATGCCATGTCTTTCTCGGCCTTCCGCGGCTTTTACATTTAAACTTCTTTTAGCCGTTCTTTCATCACTCATTCGCTCCACATGACCAAACCATCGTAAAAGCTCTTTCTTAATTTTGTTGATAATGCTTGTCTCAGCCTTGCACTCTGCTCTAATTTCAACATTTGTACACCTATCATACATAGTCTGACCACACATAGATCGCATTTCAACAGCATTCAGTCTACTTTCATCCTTCTTTTTCCAACACCACGCTTCACTACCATACATAAGGGTTGGTACCAGAACTCCGTTGTGTACTGCCAATTTTGCTCTTTCGATAAGTTCTTAAATAAAAATTTTAATAAATTTACACTAGGCACTAATATTTTTCGGTTATGTAGAGCGAATGAATGATGAACGGCTAAAGTAATTAATGATGCAAGTCCTGAGTGTAGAAGTCGGGGAAGGTCGAGATTGACATTGCATGATCAAGTACAATAAGAACTTGAAAGTGGACATGTGAAAAATCGAAACGAAAAGGCGCACGAGAACATGTACGAATGTGGAGGTCGCAAGGAAAGAGAGCTAGAAGAGAGTGGTGTGAACGGTGAGATGGTTAGTTAGGCACTGTAACTGACCATAAATGGTAAAAATCCAGTAACCCACCTGTGGTTAGTTAGCGTGTTGGTCGACGCAGGCAATGGTGCAAAGGGCACTGCACTGGTACACCAAGTGCAATGAATCTTGGTCGTTTATTATATAAAGGCAAAATTATCAAGGCAATTATTATTTATGAAGGCAAGGAAACCTTGGACATAATATGTCCAGACATGTAAAATATTTTCATGCACATTAAAAAAACATATCATATTGATTTTATATCCCTACAGAGATGAGGTAGAATTTTTTCCAAATTCAGGAATGTAGATATACGAGCGTTTACACTGCTTATGACCTGTCATTGGCTGGGTTAAGTTAAACGCTCGAATATCCACATTCCTGAATTTGAAAAAAATTCTACCTCATCTCTGCAGGGATATAAAATAAAATATATACCTACTCCCGTCTTGGGATAAAATACAGATTTGTGTACAAGTATTTGAACACGCCCAAAATGTTGTATATCATATTGATCCCCATCAGGAATCGAACCCACTACCTCAGCCTGGCAGGCCAACACGTTGCCGATAAACCACGTGGCAGATGCTGTTATATCTCCACCACATTAAGAGGAGGCGGGTTTGATTCCGCTCAGAGTCGATATATGATTTTTCGCATTGATATTCTTCATATTTGATTTCTTGGACTGGCACCGAAGCGCACCGTTTAGTACTCGTGTAATTAATGATCAAGTACCACTGCACTTGGTGTACCAATGCACTGCAATAGTGATCTATAACCACGGGCTGCACAAAATGTTTTTCTCAAAAATTACGTGCTTTGAGGGACATTGTTTGAATGTTGGTATAGTAATAGATATAACCTATACTGTGGAATTTATGGGAAAACCATGTAATTAGTAAATCCGATATAAAATCTTACGTTAAAACTTGCCTTTAGAGTATTATGCTAGTTGGGTTAAAACGCCGATTAATGGATTATGTATTATTTGTATCTGGCATTTCGGCTCTTTAACTCGTAAAATGGATTGGCAGATAAAAAATACGTGTTGTTATTTTGTTGTTATCGAAACTATTTGCTGCTATAAAAAAAGTATTCTGTAACTAACCTACTGAAGAGGTAGGCAGAGAGGATAGAACGCCACACCACTCTGTCCTGGCACACTTTCCTTGCTTCTTTCACATTCATACATCCTCTCATGCACGTACGCCGATTATTTCGACTATTCACATTTGATCATGCGATGTTTTTTTCGCCTTTCCTCGACTTCTTTTTCCAGGCACTTTTAGCCGCTCTTTCATCATTCATTTGCTCTTCATGACCGATCCATAGTAAAATACCTTTCTTAATCAATAAAAGTAATGTAACGTAAAATCTGAGATTAAGAAATAAAACTGTTTAAAAAAAAAATCGAGCCATGTGTGATGGCACTGTGGTAGCGTAGTACTTAGTCTAGATGTCCTCGGTTTGACTTCCTACTCTGCCACAATTTGATTCCTATTTTGATTCCTTCATAATTAAAAAAGGGAAGATAGGTACCATAGAAGAACATTTCTCAAGTATACTTTGTTCTTCATATTTATCTTGTTATTTCTTTACAAATTTCTAAATTAAAAAAATAACAATTTAAAGCTGGCGCGTTCAGTTGATAAAAATCATTACTAGGTAAAACGATACAATTTTTTGGTGGTTTGTAGTATTTCCTTTCGTACCAAATTTATTTCTTTTTTATCTTTATAAATGTGTGGAAATAATTAGGTTTATTTTGAAATACATACAACATTGACACAGAAAAAGCTAGTTGAAGCGTGTATAAAAACACCTTTCAAAAAATAACAAAAAAGACAAGAATAACATAACTTTCAGAAAGCTATTGCGGTGAAATAGGGCGTTATAGGCCTAACGAACCATTCACACTAACACTCGGGCAGGGATACGCACAAGGCATTCAATCCACAACTTTGTAAATATATTTTACAAAAAAAAAACATGTAAAATCATACACCATTACGGATTATTACATTATGTAAAAAAAAAAACATAATTTTGTAATGAATACATGAAGTTTATATTTAAGAACATATTTACGAAAAAACCGTTATATTTACATTGTTCTATTTATTTTTGAATTATCCATGTTAAGTTTTTTGTCTTCTCCGACGTTTTGGCCACCGTTGCAGGCGCCATCTTCAGGGTGAAGTATGATGATAAAGATATAGAAGATGGCGCCTGCAACGGTGACTAAAACGTCGGAGAAGACAAAAAACTTAACAGGGATAATCCCATATTTATAAAATCCTTTGTTCACATGCGAATTTTTTTTAGGGTGTTTTACCCTCGAACAAGAATTTCAGAGAAGTAAGTGACATTCCATATATGAAGAATACTACCGTGACTGAGGTGTCTAGTTATACACTACCTCACTCACTTCGTCATCAATAGGCATCCACGTCATCAATAGGCATCTACGTCATCAGTAGACATCTACGTAATACGTTTCGTGTGTTGGCCTTAGTCTTTAGACGGTGGAATTTGATAATAAGTGGTGTTATGAAATTAACCCTAGGAAGCGTATATTTTTAGAAAATATTTGTTTGAAGGGTGTTGCGGTACTTCTATAGAAATAATCAAATTCATGTGGAAAACAGTACACTTTAAAATTTATGCTATTTTTTTACCTGCAAGAATTTTATAACCAAAACTTAGAAAAGGTATGTGAAGGGTTCTAGATTAGAATTCCAGGGTTCGATCTCGCTTTATTTGATTCCTGCTTTCTACCACATTTTTTTCTATAAATAAATGTGGTGGCTTCCGTAGCGTAATTAACGGCTTAGACTCTGGACTCACGATACGTAGGTTCTGGGTTCAATTAACGGTGAGAACACAAAAATCTAAATGGTGATTTTTCTTAAGCCTGGGTGTTTGTGATATTGTTCCCCTCTGTAACCGGGCCTCCTAGCCTATTGGGTTAAAGTTACAAAATACTTATGTATTTTAAAAATGTACGTTTGATACAAAATCGTTTTACAAGTTGATTGAATGTTGCATAACACAATTTTTAAAGGTTGAGGAATAAAAAATCATGTATGTTATTCCCTATTCTTACAAAATATAAAATTTTTTGTGGAACAATACATAAATAAGATTTTTTTGAACGCTTAAAAACGGTATTTAAAAAAATCTAATTGTGAATAAACATGGTTTCATATCTCTTATATTACAGTTTCAGGCCCTGAAGCGTAATACTGACCATCTTGCATTCATGTAATAAATTATCAAGATTCACCGCATTTGGTTTACCAATACTGCAGTGACCTATGCGCCATCAGGTGCGGAGTAAGGGATAGTAGTAGTAGTATGTCAACATCATCATCATACCATATCCGCTCCGTAGGTGGAGCATATGGATTCCACAAACTGCCTCCAGGCCAAGCGATCGGCCGCCAGCTCCCGTGCATCTTCCCGAGCAAGTCCACGTCCCGCTACTCTGACGCAAACTACCTGCGAATTGTCAACAGCGGACGTTCAGGACGTCGAGAGCCTGATGCCTTGTAAAATAGGCGAGCATGGTTAAGGCTCTCGGGAGACATACGTAGTATATGGTGAAGCCAGCCGAAACGCCTTCGCCGGATGACGTAGATACCAAGGGTTACTGTATCCGTTGCCACACCTCTGTGTCTGTCTGTGTTCCTTACAAAGTCATCAATAGTAATATGTAGTATTTTACATTTTTTTACTACTTTTTATATGCGTACAAAGAAAATTCTATTACTACTACTACTTTCCCTTATCCGCACTTAATGGTACACAGGGCACTGCATTAGTACACCAAGTGCAGTGTCTCTTGATCATTTTATTACATGAAGGTAGGATGATAAGTCATCCGATCAGTCACCTACCAGTCCAAAGTATCAAACATTAATATGAAAATCACATGCAAATAAATATTTCATTTTGACCCCTTATGGGAATCGAGCCCGCAACCCTATTGCACGGTAGTGAGTGCACTACCACTATGCTACAAGGCGGACAAGAAAATTATAAAATAAAAAATCAATTTAATTTTATGTATAAAATGTAAATGTTGAGAAACAAAGAGAAGAGAAAAGTTAATGCTTTCAAAAAGAATGATGTAATTGGGTTACAATTTATTGATTATATCCAAAATTGAGCAAATGTTTTTGTTTGACCAGATTTTTCGCCAAAAGAAATCAATAATTGATGAAGCCCCATAAAAAGGGGTATAAACCTTTGGCCATCTTGAGCAGAAGATTATGAAACCAAATAAGGGTGAAGCAGTGATAACAGAAACAAGAAACTGGTGAATTATTTATGAAATTCTCAGAGAAAATGTCCAAGAGAAAATATTTACGACACTGAAAGTCCAAGAGAGCTTTAAAATTAAAGACATAAAAGGATTAATGAAACAGAATATATCGAAATATTTAATCAAGCTCGTACTTTCTTGTTTGGAATGGATAAAGTAGATACACAAACAGTACATTAGATAAATAAAACATTACATTAGTTAAACCATATGTTGAATAATAGATAAAAAAAAAACAACATTATTTAATGTACAAAAATACACAAAAAACATAAAATTAAGAACAAAGGCGAATCAAACATAATAAAATGAATAAAGACAAAACATAATATGATAAAATAACAAGGGAACGTTATTAAAAGTTAATTGCGCTTGTAATAGCCGTTCCAATTTAGGGCAGAATTATGTTTTCAGTTTTCAGTCGCCCCAAGCAGTATAAATATGATCTGTTTCAATGTTATGATACGTACCAAATGTTCGATTCTCCGAAACGATACAGTGTTTATAATAATACTGATAAACGTGATATTGATTTTTACTTCATTACAATTGTACATACAATTTTAAAACGATTTTTTCAATAAAAAAAAATTAACATTGGTACCTACCTATCTAGATGAAAAGTGACGTGGTAGTTTGGAAGTAAATTTATATTAAAAGATTTTATCGGTTGAATTACACACATATGTATTTGTGTAATAAGGTGTGTGGTGGTCTGACTTCGTAAGGAACACAGAAGTGAGGCAACGGGCACAGCGACCCTTGGTATCTACTGTCATCCGGCGAAGGCGTTTCGGCTGGCTAGCCATATACTACGTATGCCTCCCGAGAACCTTAACCATGCTTGCCTATTTTACAAGGCATTAGGTTCTGGGCGTCCTGGTTGTCCACTGTTGACAATTCGTTGGCAGTTTGCGTCAGAGCTGTGGGACGTGGACTTGACTTGGGAGGATGCACGGGAGCTGGCGGCCGATCGCTTGACCTGGAGGCAGTTTGTGGAATGATGATGATGATGTATTTGTCATTACAGATATTTATTAATATAGGAATATTTAAAAGTTGGTGTCCTTGCTTACCAGCGTGAATGTATAATAATATGTATATAATATATAAATTAAAATATAGTCAATAAATATAGTATATATGTATAAATATATGTATAAATAAAGTATTTAATAATAATGTATATAATAATGTTTCACAGCTTATTAACAAGGTAAAAGCTCATTGGTGGAATTACGGATGTTTATTTTTACGTATTTGCTACCTACGAAAATGAGTAATGTATAGCCGCGGAACAGCGATTAGCACAGGGTACTCAAACCGGACAATGCTTTTATGCAAATACTAATTCTAAAAGTCCACCAAAGTGATACATTAGTGGGATTGGCAGCGGATCGGAAGATATCCGGATGTTTGGCAACATAAATAAAGGCGCGCCGGACACCTTGCAGATCGATAAAGAGTGAAAAAGGTTTACGATGTGATAAGGTGACAATATTCTCAGGCCATCTAAAGAACCAGGGGTCATAAAATAGTATACGACTGCAATGGACCCATTAATTCAGGGGAATAACCTCCTTCTTTACTGTGGACACAATGGTAATGGTTCAATACATCTTATGCCCTGACGTAAATTGCCCTGTAAAGGGTTTGATATGGTGATGTGAAATACTAATTAGACGGGCGCTGACAATTATTATTACTCTCCACTTTTTTCCCCGTTATTTTGTGTTAGCCTTTCGATAAATGTTTTAATGAGAGAGATCCTGTTTCTGTGGCAGTTTGGAGTCGAGAATCTAAATATTGAGAGTTCTTAAAAATGTTTAATTTCTTATCCTTACATTACTTTCCCTTATTAGCACCTAATGGTGCATTGGGCACTGTATTAGAACACCAAGTGCAGTGTATTGTAATCATTTTATGTAGGTGCTATAATACAACAAATATGAAAAATTACAAGGAATCATAGTTTCTTTTATTTTGAGAAGCTGAGTGAAAACCGATACACGTATTAAATGAAGAGCAGAAAAAGGTACATAATTACTTGACATTGAAGTGTATTTGTATTCAAGTCCTAAAATAAATTTAACTAACAACCATCACGCCATTTCCCTGAAAGGATAGGCAAAGAGGATAGACTTGTCATGCACACACGCCGATTATTTTTCAAAATACGAGCTTTTTTCAAGCGCTAATAATATCTCAAGAGAGACAAAGAAAATTAGAAAAGAAATAAAACGGCCCGCTTAGTTGCTCAATACACGTTCCAATTTTAAAAGTATGACTTGCGCAAGTCTAAAAGATAGACGATGCAGATGTTACATAGATATTACGCAGAACGGGAATGGTTATATCTACAATAAGTGGCCGTTGTTACATGTAAGGTGACCATTCAACCCATCCAATGACAGGTCATAATCCCTGTAAATGGTTGGATACTGATATTCCATTCCAAAATATCTTTGTATTTGTTGAGAAATTTCGTTATAAAATATTGACCAGATACAAATCGGTTAACGTTACGAACACAACGGTTTATGCGAATTAATCAAACGCATCAATCTTTTGCATTGACTTGTGATTTGATGCAATATGGTATTAATCCTTCCCGATGTTTTCCTTAAGGTAGGTATATCACAAAATACGAACGTACTAAAGAAGCAAAACGACCTTGGGAAGTTCCGAATACACTTGAACTAATAATTTCGGAACTACCGGAGCTCCACTACACGAAAGTATTAACTTCTTATTTTATAGGAAAGGGCTCTCCCAAAGGAGTCTTAATTATCTTTAATAATTGATACAGAATGGGCAGAACGGGAAATTCTCCCACCCCCCTTCCCGCAGTAAGTAGCCTTTGTATATAATTTACCAACGTAGCATTAAATAATGCGGGAAAATCATTTATAAGAGAAGCATTTTCTGATAAATATTAAAGTTAATTGGTATCTTAAGGATTAAGTTATCTTGGGTACGCGCTAATTATTTTAGCTTTATGTAATTTGTAGCACATTGCATGTTTTGTAAATACGTTTTGGCAGTTTATTTAGCAAGGCATTACTGGCTTGAACTGACGCCCTAAATACGTTAAAATTTGCGCCCCCTTTCCCGTTTAGATTTCTCACAGGGGGCCAAATGATATGACGATGTTGTGATGATATCATTGGTTCGCTGCTATCTTATTTTAAAAATTCACACGATTTCCACTTTTTAGAGGTAAGTCATTTGATAAAATATTGTCTCATATGTAAATGTACTTAAGCAATGATAAAAAAATGGAGTATTGACTTTTAATGAATTAATCACAAGGATAATATTACATTCAGTAATGTTCGTTACTTGATACTACACCTAAATAGCAATTGATAATATTGTCTACATTTTTTATGTATGTTTTGCGATATCATAACAAATCTAAATAAGTCGCGGCTATGTCAGGTCTTATAGTATAAGACCTACTCGTACATAGATATGTAGTATGTCTTACAAACGTAATACAGAGTGATAAGTTTTATTTAGACAAATGTCGTTTTTGTAGGTGCATTAGTTAATCTTTGGTCTTCAATTTATAGTGGAAAAATGTGCTTTTTGCGTTACGCTACTTTTGTTTCTTAAGCTTTAATCTCAAAAGGTAAAGCCCAAGAGAAGGTTAATTTTGAATATTGAAATTAGATAAAGTTTTGTAACACGAAGACGAATTTCCGTAGAATCTGATAATATGGTTAAATTTCATCAAAATGAAAGCTCGGAGGCACATGATAAATTATCTGTTAAGAGGTAGATCACATGCAGAATACATAACCCTAATTCGGTACCTCCAGGTGTTATAGTAACACTTTTGACATATCTAATATGAGATTACACGCGTGTTTCACAAAGAACTGTATTCTGCATAGTTAAGGAACCAAACTGAGGGAAGATGGCCGTTTCGGCTTCATCAATATAGAAGTCACGTCTTAGATTAAAGCAGTAAGCATCCGCTAGGTAAATATTGAAGCCCAAAGTTATCAACCTGTTCTCCGAACTTCATCAATTATGTTCAGCCATTACTGTATGACTCTCCTGGGGAAAATTCATTTGAATAATCAGCCGGGTAAGAGCAAATTGGAAATAAAACGTTACGATTTTAGAATTAGCCAACGTATATGCCAGGATTAAGGGAAGTTTAGTGACTTGTAAATTTATTTATCACATTTGTTAAGTTAGAATGTCGATAAGATAATAAGTAAACTCAGAATTTTTGGCGGAATAAAGAAAAAAAATGTATCATTAGACAGTTTTAATAAGTTCAGTTTCCAGAAAAATTCTATCGTTAAAAAACCAACAAAAAATATTTATGAATCTATACACCATGTAACAAATGAGTAAGATGTTTTTTTTTTTGGGAAATTCTTACAAATTGTTATTAAATATAATTTATTTCGCCAAATTAATACACCCATAAAGAAAACAATAGTGAAAACCGAATCTTAAGAATAATTTGTGCAATTTCATTTAATCTACGGTAGTATCTATCAAATAAGTAGATACCTTATGAAAGCTTTTACAAATGAGAAAAAATTACATCAGATTCAAAAGTCATATTACACATTCGACTCCAAACATGATGTAGAATCAAACGTTTTGGGGTTGTACTACGAGTTTTGTTTGTCCATATATACTACATAAATAAAATAGTAAATTTGTTAAATGAACAATAAATTAATAAATATGTATTTTATGGTGTTGAATTTGTCGAATCCATTCGTTCCACACAGGGAATGGATAATGATTTATAATGTTGAATTTAAAATGGATTCTTTGGAAATGCATAATATATTACATCTAGGTGTAGGTTATTGGTATTACGTAAGTATGTCTCACTTGACGAAGATTTTTTTTATTCTGAAAAACATAAACCACGGAAAGTTCCTAAAAATGTTTTAAAATTATTACGGTTTAGAAAATCTTTCGCATAATTTAAAATAATAATTATGAAAATAATTGAATTTATTTTAGAGACGATTGGATAGTAAGAAAATAAAATAAGCAACTAACTAGTCATCACGCCATACTTTGAAGGGGTAGGCAGAGAGGATAGAACGCCACACATATTCATACATCTTCTCATGCACGCACGCCGATTATTCTGACTTTTAACGTCTACTTTCAAAATAATATATATTAATAAACCAAATAATAACAGACAAATAAACCAAATACACAGTTGAAACAAGTTTTTTTAAATATTAAATAACTTAGAATGAATTACTCCATCATTCAAAAATACCTAATGCTCAAGGCTGCAATTTATGTTACATTTGTATTTAAATAAATCGTGTAAAATTAACACGTTTATTAATTCAATGTTTTCAACGCCTAAAATTGAAGAAAATACTGGAAAAATATCATTCCATGGAATAATTTTTCTTTTTGAATTCCTGAAGGTACTCGCGCCCAACCTATTTATAGTCCCATCTCGTTGGATCTGCCAGGGTAACAGGAAGCGACTCTAATGGATTTTGAAAAAAAGAATGGTTGAAACGACGAATAATTTTCAATAAAATTAGGTTCTTTGTAGAATTTCAAAGAGACTCACTTAGAAGTAGAAGAAAGAATACTTTCTTAGAACGTAATTATTATTTCAATAACAGGGTTTACTTTTTTTATATTACTATGTAGCTTTGTTTACAAACACTTGTATTTCCACTTAACTCAAGATCAAATAGCTGGAAAAAATATTAATTTTAATATAAGACATAAGGTTACTTTGATGTTGATGATGTCCGCATCGTTGTGTAGTGAATGTACCGTGGAAAAAAGGTCGCGGATTCGATTCCCGTCGGCACTGAAACGTAAGACTGATGATAAGACATTTGACAACATGAAGGTAAGATGATAAGCCTCACGATTCAATGCCAGTGCAGGGTATCACACGTGAAATATTATTAAATGAAAACCTCATGTAAATAAATACACAGTGTACACAACTAGATGTACAAGCGGGAAACTAGTGAATCTACGTCAATTTTAGAGTCGATTTTGTTGATAATTTTTTATTTGATCGAGAAAATTCAGTAAAAAGTTTTATTTTAAATTCTTACAAATTATTATCGAATATAATTTGTTTAGTCAAATCAATACTATTCAGGAAAAATGCATATTATGCAAAAATAGGAATTTGTGCAATTTTCATTAATCTACATCTACAGTGCTTTTAAAAGTTTTTTTAAATTTAAAGTTCAAATTTACATATTCAACTCCCGATGTATATCGTATATCGAATACATATTCAACTGATGTAGATTCACCAGTTTTCGGTTTGTACTACGAGTTTTATACTACTTACTCCATGTTTTTTATATTGACACCCTACGGAAGTCGAACCCGCGACCTCATACATGGTAGCTTAACGTGGCAACCACGAGGCGGACATAGAAATTGTCAACAAGTATTCTTATATCTTATTTAAAAATTATATTTTAAACAGAAATTTTCGTTTGGAAAATCACTTAAAAAAGTAACATGTCATGTGAAAAAAAACTCGTATACCATCGCTGACCTCTTTTCTCAATATAAAATATCATATTTTCATACAAAAAGGATGCGGCTCCGGTAATAGCAAGAGTCTGGTGTACTCTTCTAAGAGACTTCTATGTAAAGTTCTCTTATCGCAAGAAAATGCGAGAGACTTTTCCATAATATAATGCACTTACTGTGTATATGTATGTTAACATCACCAGGATATCTACTGCACATGGCCACTGGCTGCACTTTCTCAAACAAAGGCAGACTTTGTTACAAAATGCCCATCCCATATTAAGTGTATTGACTTTTCGAGAATACAAAGGTTTACCTTGAGAATGTGGGCTTTAGCATATTTTAAAAACTATTTTGGTCAAAGGTTTTGTGTACTATAATCAGTTTTTAAGTTTTTAAAAACTTTAGAATAAATTTTGCAAACGCGTATAGTCACACGATTGCTGTATTTGTGTGGATTTTTTTTAATTGGAAGAAAGCTAGTTTTGAATACAATTTATGTGTGAAATCAAACATACCTAGTTCCATATCTACACCCGTTGGTGCATAGGGCACTAAACTTAGTGCAACATGTTTTTTTAAATTTTATTTTTTATTTATTTATTTATTTAAAACATATTGCAAAGTACAAATTAAAAATACTAAAATTTGTCCTCTCTGGGGTAACCCGTGCCGAGGACTAATTTTACAATTTTTATTATTTTTTAATTACTAACATACAATGGATCCATACATGTGTGTTTTGAATTGATTGTAAAATTATTGTTGGAAAAAACCGTGCTAGAAAGAAAAAAACATTTGCGGAATGTGAAATTTTTTTTTTAACCTAATTTTGTTTTTTGATTTTATATGCAGCAAATAATTTAGATTATTTGCAGTAAATAAAAATTAGACTTATTTTAAGATGATGCTTACCTACTTGTTTTAGATAATTTTTCGATTGTGGATAATATTTGAAAGCTAAATATAATAAAAGATCGACAAAAATAGAAAAAAAACCTACATATCTAAGTATCCACATTCCACATTGTACGTACAGCACTTTAGCGGTCCTATTCCAAATAAAATGATAAACCCACACCACCTCTAACGGTAGTATTTCCGGTTAACTTAAATCAAGTTTTCTGTATCGAAATCTGAAAAAAAACAACTAACAATATGTCAAGTTAGTTGTTAGTGTAAAAAAAAATTACTGCAGTCTCACAAATTTTTATGCTGAAAACTCTATTTTGGAACACCGAAAATATTTCTTTTCCTTTATGAAAATTTGAATCAAATTACACCTTAAATAAATATGTTGAATTATTTGCACTTACAAATTAATTAAATGTATCAAATTTTCACGAAGATACCTCAATTTTAGTGATCCGAAAAAAAATCAGTTAAGGCTGCATCTGAGGCAAGAAATTTCGGTGTTTTGTAAATGATATTCCGATGTTAAAAATGATCAAATATATAAATTCTCAAGAATATAAAAACAGCGAATTCTCATCTTTGTGATTTTTTCAGCTTACAGCATAACTAAGAGTGGCACAAAAAATTAAAAAAACTGGTTATAAATCCAAAAAAAAAATAATTAACCAATTTAATTACTTGCAAAAAATCACTCTTTGTGTGAACCGCTAACTTGGTCTTATGTTATAAGTACAGAGCAAAAACACATTTTTTTCTCTATTTAAGGCAGTGAGGGCTTGTCAACTTAGTACAGAATATGGCTATTGCACTGGCGTAATTACAGCAGCATAACAGAGGACAGCATATTGCCATAATTATGACATAAACGTTACCCACTGCAACATCCACTAATGCTGCATTGTTCCATAAGGATTGTCAACAACTAGGAATATTTCATAGACAATCCACACATATTGGCCAAATTAGGAACATTGTTTGTCTCATTGCCAAATTCAACCCAATCAATGTGCATACATATTATAAGGTAGATATAGTATCTAATATGTAGGTTTAGGGGCATCGTAACTAATTTACGAAACTGTTTTAAACTACTTCTTTATCTATGTATATTTATAACATTTATCATTGTAAGTTCATACATATAGAGAGAATCTAACTGAATTTCATTTGATTATTGAAATTGACTTCAAATAAACAAAGTTCCTGGACGTCTAAAAGCAAAAGCAGCATGAAAGCTGTCTGGAGAGCGGATGTTTACTCAGTTAAAACAAAATTCCGCCTTTATAACTCCTGCATCACTCCTGTTCTCCTGGAATCGTGGCACCTAACCAGGGCGCAAGATAGCAGACTTCTGAGTTTTGAGAATAGGTGTCATAGAAGAATTTTAGGTGTGCGGTGGTTTGACTTTGTAAGGAACACAGAGGTGAGGCAACGGGCACATAAACCCTCGGTATCTACTGTCATCCGGTGAAGGCGTTTCGGCTGGCTAGGCCATATACTACGTATGCCTCCCGAGAGCCGCCACCATGCTTGCCTATTTTACAAGGCATCAGGTTCTCGCCGTCCTGGTCGTCCACTGTTGACAATTCGCCGGCAGTTCGCGTCAAAGCTGCGGCACTTGGGAGGATGCTCGGGAGCTGGTGGCCGATGCTTGGCCTGGAGGCAGTTTGTGGAACGCATATTCTCCACATAGGGAGCGGATATGGTGTGATGATGATGACGATAAACAAAGTTCATTGGTTGAAACTGCACTCACTTTGTAACACCACGTAATTAATTACTAATATTCATACGTTTAAAATATTTCATAATATGATTCCTTGGACTGGCTACTTATTGTAAAGCTGATCGTCTTACCTTCATGTAATAAATGATCTAGATAAACTGTACTTGGTGTACCAATGCAGAGCCCTTGCATCACTGGGTGCGATTAAGGGAAAATAGAAGTAGTATCATTAAGACATCATAACATATTTCAATTTAATGAGTAGTAGGTATGTTTCAATCAGGAAACCGAGTAAATAAACAATAACACGAGGCACAAGTATTACGTTGATTCTGTTTGTTTAATGTTTGCCGCAAATGTTTTAATTAAACCTGGAAATGCATTTAATTACTACGCGATGTTAAATATTCGTTTGATACAATTATGATTATTATCATAATGGCTGTTGACTATTCCATGACAGAAATTCACTATTTTATACTAGTGGTTCATTGACTGTGAGAAACGTATAAAAGCATCAAATTTTTAATTGATCACTTCAATAAACTTTCATAAATGTCACATGAAAATTATAAGCCTGAGAAAAGCGTTTTAAGATATTTTGAATGTTAGGCTAAAAATTGATTTTATGCACCATTTACAGCGATTAATAGTCTAACACTCTGGGAGCATATGGGGCCTTAGAAACTTAGTTTTTAACTTTAGTGTTTAAAATTTAATTATTCCAATAGCGAATGCCGAATGAAAATTGGCGACGCTGTATCATAGTTCAGTTATAATGACTGCTGTCAAATTATTTCTTTCAATAAATAAATTTAAAAAATTTGAAATAAATAAAAACGTTGATTTATTTTAACCACCTCAACATGCCAGGGGACCCAATGACAAAGGGGTACAACTTCTCAAACACCCAGGCTTGAGAAAAGTCATATATATTTGATTTTTAAAATAATGCAAATTTTTTTGTTAATTTTAATAAAAAGCAGAGGTAGTTGTTTTAATCAGTCAAAGGAATTTCAATTTTTATGGAGCTTTTGAAAACCAAATATGTTGAGAAAGTTGAATTAGTTTAGGAAGCTTTGTTTCAGCCATAATCTTCGTTCACATATGTGGAGGGTGTAAACATGACTTTAAGGGTGTAATCAAATCACATATTCCACTCTAGAGAAGGGGTAATTTGTCTGAAGGGGTGATCACGTGATCAGACGTCCCGGGTAGCGGGGCGAATAAACCTATTATTGTCTAAATCAGAAATTAATACTGTACTCAAACAGGCGTAAGTTTATTGTCCGCTTACATTGTGTTACGATAAGCGCCTCGTGTTCTCATTAATTAGTCTCTGCTACTATTCCGGGATAAGAGAGCGACTGGAAAATCTAATATGGGACTTTATATGGGAGGGTCCGATGCCTTGCAGGAAACCTGCTTGCACAGCGCAGGTGTAAACTGTGCGCCTCTCGATTTAAGCTTTTATGACTATGATGTTCTCTGCGTAATCTATACAATGATGTTTGTTGAAAGCACTAAAAAATAAAATATGTAATATTATTATTATCTCGGTTCCTGTAATATTGAAAAGATTTTTTATAAAAATTAAAATGGCAATTACTTATATCAGGGGCCCAAGTTGAACAACATATTGCCAAAAGAAACACGCGAAATACCAAACTTTTCATCATTTAAAAAGAGAATTATTTTTTTTATTAAAACATTGGATCCTGAAACCATTGTCGCCCTATTTAATAATTAATATTGATGTGTATTAAGCTATTATAAGGTACTGTGCTCAAGACTCAAGAAATTACAACAATAATTGTCAAACTCATATATACCATTTTTGTTATACTATTAGTGAGTGACATTGTTTAAGTGTGTGTGTAAATTATTATTGTTTAAATTGTTATAAATAATTCCATAAAAAAAATAATAAAAAAAACCATTAAATCTGTGAAATGCTCTCCTCGGCACGGGGTCCCCCAGTGAGGAATGCATTTAAGATAAAAATATAAAGCAAAACTGTAATAAACTATAAATAAAAAAAAATAAAAAAATAAAAATAAAGATCTTTATCTGTTCAGAAGGATGTAAGTATCTACACTTAGTACACTATATTATGTATAATGGTTACATAAAAAGGATTTTAAAAATACGATTGTTCTGAAAACAAGTAGGTATATAATATGTAGAAAAACATTTTTACTTCCTTATTTCTATTGTGTAAGATTTAGCTGAAGTTGGCTGCAACCTCTTGTACAGTACCACAAATGTTTCCTGCTATAGGAACACAATATTCTGTACAATGGCTTCTCGTGAAGCGGTTCCCGAAGTTGAAACTGTAAGTCTGGTCCACTCTACTATGTACTACACGGCTAGTACACAGTACTACACTTCAGAGAAAAATAACTCTTGAAAATTTGATCGGGCTATTGTTAAAATACATACACTCAATTTAAAAATGTATTGCCTGCGTTGAGTAAAAGGAGCGTTATAAGTATTGACATTGAACTTTTTACCGCTTTTTCTTTATTTTATCTGCACCCAATGGTGCATAGGCCACTGCAGATAATCACCAGATGCAGTAGAATGATTAAAACGTTTTAAAAATAAAAAATTGGTTATTTAAAACGTCTATACATATATTAAGATAAACTAACTAGCTAACTAACCATCACGCCATTTCCCCGAAGGGGTAGGCAGAGAGGATAGAACGCCACACCACTCTGTCCTGGCACACTTCTCTTGCTTCCTCCACATTCATACATCTTCTCATGCACGCACGTCGATTATTCCGACTTCTTACATGCCCACTTGTTTTACTTGATCATGCCATGTCTTTCTCGGCCTCCTCGATTTTTACATCCAGGCACAGTCGCATCATATATTTTTTTAGCCGTTCCTTCGTCATCCATTCGCTCTACAAGACCGAACCATCGTTATAGACCTTTCTTAATTATTTCGATAATGCTTATCTCAGCCTTGCACTCTGCTCTAATTTCGACATTTGTACACCTATCATACATAGTCTTATCACACATTCACCTAAGAGATCGCATTTCAACTGCATTTAATCTACTTTCGTCCTACTTTTTCCAACACCACGCTTCACTACCATACATAAGGGTTGGTACCAGAACTCCACTATGAACTGCCAATTTAGCCTCTTTTGATAGGCACTTAAGATTATATTATATTATTATATATAATTTTAAATTAATGAAATTCGATATTAAAACGCAATTTAATCAGAATTAACTAAAAATGTCAACTAATAGTGAGTAGAGTTGCTTCGAAAAACGAGCTACAATTTGTTTACGATCCGCCAAAAAAGTTTTTTTACAATATGGACTTTAAGTGACTTGGGATTTGAATTGTTATGAAACATACACACATAAAGACCTACCGGGTGGCATAAAACAGGCCTGAAAACTTAATATGATTCTCAGTGAAAAGATTTATTGGGTCGAATTTCTGTTTATTTTACTTCGCTTATTCGCGAGGGACCTGAATTATTTTGGTTTAGTGATAAAATGAGAAGTTTTCTTTGAAAATGTCAGAAACTTTCTTACTTCATAATGTATAGATGCTTTTCCTCTGAAATATTTTCTTTGTTGAATTTTGAGTAAAGAATTATCCCTTGCGAGGTGATTTCAGCTGCTGAAAGGTACACATGAAAACGAAGTATTTTATATTAACTCAAACAAAATATTAAACAATATAAAGAAAAACACAATTGTTACTAAGTTATTAAGTATTCTATATTTTTAGACACAAAAAAGCAATACGATTAATTAAATTAAATTTAACGATTGTATACTTTTGAACTTTAAATAACAATGGAAATACGTGGGAAAAATTCTCTATAATTTTTTTTACACGTGTCTACACTTTTTAAAATTTCGCTTAATATTTTGATATTTGTTTTTTTTACCAAAATGTATTTCAAATGTAGTTCTTTAGATTAATATTCCGTTTATTTATTTTATTCTATTAGGGATACAAACAGATGTACTGTACAGGTAATATATAACATAATTTTAAAACTAATAATTAACAACAGGTCTGCTATCCAATTACATGCATCCACTAAATATTACTGTGATGTATTTATATGGGGGCTTAAATACACTATAAGAAATACACGGTGTGACATAGATATCGGGTTTATTATAATACTTTGTTTGCTACTCTAAGCTCTAACTAGGAATCGTTAACCAGGCACACAGCAGACGTACTCCATACACACTACACACACACGTTCGTACATCTTCTGTCGCCCCTCACACACAGTCTCTTTCACACACATATCTCACAAACATACGGCGGCCTCCGTAGCGTAATGGTTCCGGGTTCGATTCCCGGTGAGAACACAAAAATCAAAAGTGATTTTTCTCAAGCCTGGGTGTTTGTAATGTTGTTCCCCTCTGTAATTGGGCCTCCAGTGGCCTGTTGAGGTGGTTAAAAACAAAAAAAAAAAAAATAATAAACAGTAAAAAAACTAACGAATTAAAACTATCTCAAATATATATTTTTTTAAATTCTGAGGGATTATAGGGGCGCTTAATACACCTGGTCAAGGCCGTATATATTCTTTTTTTTTAAAAATGCAATGGAAAGAAACAATAATAGAAGGAAAATAAGGAATATTAATAAAATAAAATGAAATGGCACTGATGCGTAATTAAAATACAATGCAATGGTGTTACTACTGCAGTATGCAGTGCCCTATGCTTGGTAAGGTACGGATAAAGGAAAGGAAAGATGGAATCACGTATATGTTGTTACATTCAAATAAGAATCAAACTGCATTCGTGGTATTTTATTAGTCTATCGCTTTCGGATCCAAATAATTGGCCATCTACCTATCATGTGTCATTTGAACGTAATACGTAGTAGATTCAAACATATTCTTTAAATAAGATATATAAAAAAATTCATGTCATTTAATATTATTTTAAAACCCTCGCAATGGGCAAATGAGGTTCAGTAGGTAACATAGTAGCTCAGTTCTGATAATGTAATCCCTCTGATGTTTTCTCAAAGGTATACATTTCGTTATTTTTATCTTTCAATGAAACGTAATGTTTGGGTTAATTTCATTTCCAAATTATTTCAGACCCTTTCCTTAAGTTGATTAACCTTCCGTATGTACGCGTACGAGAATGTGCGTACAGCGTACCTTATGTAATCCACAGACTCAAATCCACGTTGACCGATTAATTCACTAATATAAATAATAGTAATAATATAATATATATAATAATAAAATATAATAATCAAAAAGTGTCAAGTTGAATCAATATGAAGCAATAATAGGTCCTCATATTGATTACTGTGCTACAATATTATTTTTGTGCAACAAAGGTCAAATAGAAAAAATACAGATCCAACAGAATAAAGCAATGAGAATAATTCTGAAGCGTAACAGATATTCAAAATTACGAAAAGGTTGAAAGAGATCTTGGGTGAATATCCGTGAAAGAAAAACTTGATCTAAATACAATGGTG
Source organism: Micrasema minimum (assembly GCA_022494985.1). NCBI lineage: Eukaryota > Metazoa > Arthropoda > Insecta > Trichoptera > Brachycentridae > Micrasema > Micrasema minimum. Next base: position 27,982 of record JAGVSP010002592.1, read on the forward strand.
TTTATTCATAAAATTCTAAATGGTTTATTACCAGATTATTTTATGACAAAGGTTCAAATTTAACCGCAACACCCATGAGTATAACACCAGAATTAAAAATAATTTAAACACAAACAATAGATCTAAGACATTCAAAAGGTATAATAAACTACACATTTTGAATGCATAGATACAAAGGATTTTTAGTTACCTTTGTTTGGTCACCAATTTGGGATGTCACCTAGTTGGTGGCCCAATAATGTGGTATGGATTTATGTGGGTGCACAGAAGGAGAGAAAGTGAAACAGGTACTTACGATTTATACAATGGTTTATTCACAAAACTAAACTACTGAAGTTAACACTTGTAAATAATGATTCTACAAACTAAATTAGGCAAAATAAAACGATGATTTGAAATACTAAGTTGGCGGGAATTCTGTGCCCAAAATTCGCGTGCGATGACGAAGGGAGTCCAAAGTATTCTCGTCGCCAGTTTGGCGAATTCGTACGTTTACGTCGGCGTTCGGCAACTGTCGGCTCGTGACGTCTACGCCGGTCGGCGGTCGGCAACTGTCGTCTCGTGACGTCATTGTCGCCCGCCACACAGCCCCCTTCCAAGTTTTGAAAGCCGTTTTTTCAAAACTGACGCTGTATCACCCTCCTGCCGCTACGCGTTGTGTATGCCGGTTGTTCTGTTTCTGTTTCCGCTGGGCTGGCTCGTTCTTCTGCTGTCTGGAACGCCGGCTTGCACCTGTCCAGCGAAACCTTCTTATGTTCACCATCCACGTCCAGTGTTACCGTCTTTTCGCCGCCCTGGTGATGACCTTGTAGGGCCCTTGTAGTTCGGCATCAGGGGTTTGTACACTCTGTCGTCCCTCAGAAACAAGTGTGTGGCTCGTTTTAGTTCCGGGTGGTCGGGTAGTCGTTCGTTCGTCTGCTCCAGGATGTCTGCTGGTAATTTTAGTTTGCACCCATACAGCATCTCTGCTACTGAGTGCTCTGCATTGGTGCGCAGTGTGGCCCTCAGTCCCAGTAGTATGGTGCTGATCGACTTTGTCCAAGGAACAGGGTGATGAGCTTTAATGGCCGTCTTCAGCGTTCTATGAAATCGCTCGATCATGCCATTACTTTGTGGATGGTAAGGCGTCGTGTTGGAGTGTGCTATGCCTGATCTGGAACAAAACAAGTTAAAGTCCGTAGACATGAATTGCCTACCCTGATCAGTTATAATTTTCTCCGGTACGCCGTATCTCGCAATCCAGTTGTCCCAGATGGCTCTGATGATTGTGTGGGTCTGGATATCTGCGATAGGGATGACTTCCGCCCATCGAGTGTATCGGTCGATACATGTGAGGCAGTACCTCAGTCCCTCAGATGGTGGAAAAGGCCCGATGAGGTCGACATGGACCACGCAGAATTTCTGTCTCGGCATGTCGATCTTGATGATCGGTGTCTTCGTATGTTTGTTGACCTTGCTCTTCTGACAGGGTATGCAGGCCTTCGTCTAAGCTGCGCAGTCTGCTTTCATATTTTTCCAGACGCCTCTTTGACTGATGGTCTTGGTCGTGGCGTCGGCTCCTGCATGGTTAAGGTTATGCACTTGGTTGAAGAAAGATCTCTGTAGCGTTTTTGGGATGTACGGTCGCATGTTGCCTTTGTTGAGATCAAAGATGATTTCTTGTCCCTGCATGTTGGTTTTGATCAGATTTAAAGCAGTGTTCTTGTCGTCCAAGAGTGCGAGTAGTTCGTTGTCTTGCTTTTGTTCCTTATGGATCTTTTCGAAAGATATGTTTGCCTCTTGTTCGATCATGTCGATCCTTGATAAGGTATCGGCGACGACGTTGTCTTCTCCTTTTATGTATTTGATGTCCGTGCTGAACTGTGAGATGTAGTCTAGATATCTGAGTTGTCTGGGGCTTTCTTTGTCGTGACTTTTCCTTTTAAACACGAATTGTAGTGGTTTATGGTCCGTTGTACAATATATCAAGTTTATAAATGTTTATGGTAAAACTTCAAATCTGTAACACATAATAACATGCAAAGCCTAGGTTAAAAATATAAAACATATATAGTACAGTCACACAATATCTTACTCTCACACAGTGCGTCACACAAGGAGAAAACCTTCGGATACCTACGTCACACGCTTGACTCGCCATATAATATTTGTCAAAAAAAAATTATGTACCCGGATTTTTGAAAAAACAAAATTAAGAACTTTAAAAAAAATATTTTCCGGTACCTTGTAAGTACCTCCACTCAATCTGGCACCCTATGTAAATGTTTGTGTTAATTGTTTGTGTGTTCGTCTCAAGAAATAAAAAAATAAAAAAATAAAAAATAAAAAAAAATTATCTATCTGTGGGAATGTATTACTCGGCGTGCGATTTTTTGGTGAACGAGTCGCTCGTTAGCATATAACCGTATTATATTATGTTTGTGTAGATAAGTATCTGTTTTGAATGATTAATAATTTAGTTAAATTATGAATCACCTGTTTGAATAAATATGCATCGGCAATAAGTAATCCGCCCGAGTAATATTGTTAAGCAATTTCTAAATCTTCACTAGCATAATTCACAGTGAGTAAGTAAATTACATTGAAATACATTACATTACATTGAGTTAAATTATATTAATCTTACATTTATATTGATGATAGGTACCGACAGCAAAAATTCACTCGATTCGCTCGGTATTGAAAAATCGATTTCTTTGAAACAAAATTACCATTAACGCATCGGTGAAATAAAATAACCTTGAAACACATTAATCTTGAAATAAATTACAATTTAAATAAATAGTTTAAACTTTCGGTTATGATTGATTTTAAAAATTTCATGTACCGACCGAAAAAAAATTATTGTAGGCACAATTTTTGCGAAGCGAAGATATTCTGTCCGAAATTTGATGAACCACGATGATTTGAAATACTAATGTTGGCGGGAATTCGCGTGCGATGACGAAGGGAGTCCAAAGTAATTCTCGTCGCTAGTTTGGCGAATATTAAAAACATAATAATTTCGTACGTTTTACGTCGGCGTTTCGGCAACTGTCGGCTCGTGACGTCCTACGCCGTCGGCGGTCGGCAACTGTCGTCTCGTGACGTCATTGTCGCCCGCCACAGATTCAAAAGGGTATAATGAACTACTGGAGACTGTCAAAGAAAAAAACGAATTAAATGAAATCAGAAGCAACCTTTAGTAAAATACTAATGTAAATATAAAATATTTATTTTAAAAAAAAAAAAAAAATATTTTTATAAAATATATTTCAAGTGCTTGAAAGTGGCATTGTAAGAAGTCGGATAATCGACTGTGTGCGTGCATGAGAAGATGTATGAATGTGGAGGAAGCAAGAGAAGTATGCCAGGACAGAGTGAAGTGGCGTTCTATCCTCTCGCCTACCCCTTCGGGGAAATGGCGTGATGGTAAGTTAGTTAGTTAGTTATATATTAGCTGTAAGAATTTTTTTATAAATAAATAAAAATGTACAAACAAACTTATGGAAGAAAATAAGACATGAAGGAAAAATAAGTGTTCTATTTGCATACTAAAACAATATGATCGCAAATATTTTCCTTTTCTTAAAAAAAAAGTCATTATAGTATGTAAAAGGATAGCTACTTTTTATCCCCTTAGAATATTGTGCAATCAAAAAATACATAAACTTCAACGAAATTAGCCTGCATATATTATATTATATTAAAATTTAAAAAGACAAAAGAAAATCGTAGATAAGAAATGCGCGGCTAAATACCTACTTATTTAAGCATTATATGGGAGCTAGCGAAGGGGATACAAAGTACGAGAATGTAAATAATGCAAAACAATTATTTGTCGTGGTTTATAGGTGAAATACACAACACAGCTGTGTATCTAAAAAAGGAAAAGTAAGATATTCCAAATTCAAGAGTAAAATAGTCGCCATATAAGATTGCCTTTTTATATCCCTTAAGAGGTTCTCGAGACATCATCCCACGGGAGTCCAAATAAGGGAATAAAATAAAACGGATGGGAGATATTATAATTGAATTACAAGGGATCCTTCTTGAGTGTATTCTTGCATAAAAAAATGCAGTGCTTAAAAAGATTTATTCTAAAAAAAAAATTGCTTACATAGTTTGATAATGCCCTTACAAGGCGAAAACAATTGTCACTAACTTTATAATAAAATCACGTAGACCCAAAAAAATCGTTTTTGATTTTAAACATAAGATATCATGGAGTTCATACAAAATAAATGCCATATCAATCAATGCTTACATAACATTAATAAAAAGCTATGAAGAGTTTTAGTTTTATTTTTCATGTAATTATATATCCCATTGTGAACTTATTGTTTTGTCTTCATAAAACAGTATATTTAATTATTAATCCAAGTAAAAACACGTAATTTGGTGAGGGATTTGATACAAATTTCTGTGGAGTCATTGATAAATTCCTTGTGAATATCGTCAATCAGTATAATGTCAATGAAATTTTATAGCTTTAATTCAAGTCCAATTATAAGTCTCTAGACCGACAAGAATTCCGTTCTGCGTGGTCCTCTAAGCAGCATAAATAATATAAAGAGCAATTATTTGGAAAGAATAATAACAATTATGTCCACATATATTCAATTATTAATATATTTGCTCTCTCAAGTTACATATACAAGGAAAAAATATCATGATCTAATAAGATTTGAAAATCGTCACGGAAGTAAAATGGAACCCTGAGACACGGAGCGTAATAAATATTACCTTTAGAATATACATATACACTGCATTGACACTGTACAGAAAAGGGATGTAATACATTTAGGTACTGATGGGCGTCGTTCAATCCATATTTCTATTACTAGAAGTTACAATTTCCTGTAAGGATTTGTGAGAAGGTGGACTCCTGTGAAACAGAACCAAGGTGATATACTTAGCTTTATGCTGACAAAACTTTTTCCAAGTAACATTCTTGTCTTACTCAATACTGTGGAGTAAACAGTGAGTAGTTGATCCTGAAGTGTAAATACAGTTCCTGTAAATTTATCAGGACTCAGTACACGAATGACGATTTTGTATTACTGATGTCTCGACACATATCATTCGGGTAATTGGAATTCATATCTATCACCTTAGAATTATCACTTTTAAATATAAAAAAAAATATATATTCATTAAAATTGATTTTCTTACAAAGACCAAGAAATTGAAAACGGAATATGGATATCTATGCAGGTGCTTACAGGGTTTATTAGCTGGCTGATATAAATTCATTTGGGTTTCGTTTGATAAATAAATATGTAATCTAATAATAAAAACAAAAAAATATCTTTTCAAGTAAAAGTCTTATTATAGGCCCGATTTATACGGACAGAAAACTGTACAGTTCTTTGTGCAGGTCTGCAAACTGTCCCGTATAAAGCGAAAACTTTATGGAATATTGAATGGTGGACGTTACGTTTGGCTGACCTGACAGGTACCTCATGCTTTTTATTTAAACGTTCAAATAGATATTAAATATATTTTAGTTCTTTTAAAAACGTGAAAAACCAGTAATTCCCCTGAGTGTAAACATACGATAATAACTTGGGATAGCGCTTTCAAAAAAATACATATTTAGCGAATCTTTTGACAGACTGTATAGTTTTCTGAACAATAAACTGTGCAGTTTTCTGTCTCGTATAAAGTGCGCTTTACTGACATTTTTAAAGCATGAGTTTGCAAGCAATCAAGACCATGGCCTTACATTATGTTCATAAGGATAAATCTGAAGAGACATGTAAATTCTGTCGATTACTTGTATTTTTTTTAGCCTATTTTTCGCAGTTGAAACCATTAATTTTATCACCGATCGATGTTATAAACCCAAGACACATTTTTCCCGACTCTTGATTTGAGAACCCATTTCTCTATATCCTTGACTGAATATTGCACCCACAAAGTCCAGGGTGCATTTTATTCCGGATAGTGCATTCCACACGATGCACCAGCTGTGTTTTTACTTTTGGTAAATGCGATATGGTTCCCGTTCCGCATTTATCTTTATTTTTATCGCCCGCAGAGGCAAACGGCGTGGTTTAGTGTTTTTGAATTTTTCATTTCGATTGAATTCGACGCGGGTGGTTTACGATACCTACTTCACGACGAATATGCTAGAAAGGTTTTAAAGGAAATTCACCATTCGCGTATACAAGAGAGTTATGGTCTAACTACAACAAGTTGTTTAATGTAATGTAGCGTATTTATAAGACTGAGATAAGGCATTATCGACAAAATTAAGAAAGGTCTTTTACGTTGGTTCGGTCATGTAGAGCGAATGGATGATGAAAGAACGGCTAAAAAAATATATGATGCGACTGTGCCTGGATGCAGAAGTCGAGGAAGGCCGAGAAAGACATGGCATGATCAAGTAAAACAAGTGCTTGAAAGTGGGCATGTAAGTAAGTCGGAATAATCGACGTGCGTGCATGAGAAGATGTATGAATGTGGAGGGAAGCAAGAGAAGTATGCCTGGACAGTAGTGGTGTGGCGTTCTATCCTCTCTCTGCCTAGCTGTTAAAAAGAAAATTTTAACAACCGGCAATTTACTTAAAACTAACAATTATTTATAATCCACTACAATTTTATTTCCAATTTCTATTTCCACTTTTATAAAAAAAAAATTTTTTTTTACTAATGATGATGTTCTTAAAAACAAATAAAAGTAGGTAAAAACAACTGTAAAGCCGAATCTCGAACTCTCAAGATTATTTTTTTAAAATAATCTATGTTTTACTTACTTAGACGTCCTTTTTCAGTTTAAAATTTAACGTGGAATTTGAAAAACGGCAATATCTAAGAAAAAAACATCACACACATGTTCTTTTATGGAATGCCTGAAAGTTAATTAAATATTTTTAACATATGTACTGTAATATAGTACCAAACATCTTCAATTAAGCGTAAAATAATCGTCGAAAGATACCTACATATTTTAAAAACATTATTTTAAACTACGATCAGTTCCTCCTTATTTTTAGATACCTCTTGCAGTACTTATTTGTGAAGGTTTCTTGAGAAATGGAATGGCGTTTAGTACCACTTAAAATAGATTTTTTTTCAAAATAATTATAAAAACCTTTGCGCCAAGTTGGTAGGCATAGTTCCCAAATTCAAATATTCTATTTTCTCACTTAAAAATTGATGATCCTCAAGGAAAATCAAATTCTTTACGGCGGCGGCGGGTAAATTTTCATAATAAATGAATGTAATCAATCTAACAGCAGCTGACCCATTTCTTGATAAATGTTTAATTAAATGACCGGTCGGCAGCCATCTTGGAACGCCGAATTTTTACGAGGGCGGGAAAATAACGCCCACACAACTCACAAGAGGGAAACAGTATTGTAATAAGAAGTAATAATAATCAGTTAATTAAGTTGATAGTACCCATTTCATATCATTATTTTACTAGAATGTTAATTACATTTTTATTTTGGATACTGAAAATACCGTTGCTATGCTAGAACAGGTACTACTATTACTCCTATTTTTCCATATCTGCGCCTAAATAGTGCATAGGGCCCCGCATTGATAGGTAGGTAGCTGACTATTAAAATCGCTCAGTAGGGACGAGACTACTTAAGTTATCATGTTTGGTCACCATGCACGAGATCCTTGGTTCGATATCAAGGGACTTTAGAATGTAAGGTTTTGTTAGGATAAGAGAATATTTAAATATTTTATAATCTAAATGAAACATTGATTTAAATGCGATTTTTCAATGCATTAAAGTTTAGACTGGTACTAAAACGTTCTTCATGTTACATAAAAATAAGGAAAAATATAGTACAGAAGTACATGATAATGTATGTGTGTGTAGTTGTAATATCTACCTATTCTTGTTACGTTTTATTTACGCTTTGAAAACTAGACCAGAAGACCAGTTAGTCAAAATTAAGGTACTTTTGAAAACGTTGAGTTTGACAGGATTTTTGTTTACTACGAATTGTGTACAAAGTTAAATGACATATTTGTGAAAAGTTGTAATTAAACTTGGACGTCTTTATTAACAGGAACAGTGTGATTAATTACTCTCCTTCCAAAGCTTCCCGTTGTAGCTACTAACCGTGCACACATATTTTCGTATGTTAAAAAAAAATTTAAAATACTCGTACTAACCCCATTTTTAATGAACTGATTAACGTTTAAACTTCTTCTTTCACCACGTTTGCACCTATGTGGAGCATGTGGACATTACTAGATCCCTCCAGGAGACCCTCTCGCAGGCCAGCTTTCTAACCTCCTCCTATCTACGTCTTAAAAAAAAAAGGAATTATAGACGTGTTATGCTCGCAATGTTTCTGGGGATAATTTCAGTAAAATTTGTTTGTTAAAACTAGGTAAAAAATGTACAAAAAAATTTGCTCGTTAAAATGATCATTCATTGTAAAAATTTTCGTCAATACCCGAAGAAAATAATATTTAGTTGAATGAATCAGGTGGATTTTTCGTTGATTTCCAAAATCTCAAAATCAGCCAATTACTACGTGAAAGTTAAGCAATAATTATAAGGGAGTGCATTTTAGATGATAAAAAATAAAAAGTGAACGTGCAAACCTTTTGAAATTTCTCACGAACGCTTCGTCATGCATATCCGGCGGAAATAAAACTACAAAGTAAGACAGGATGTAGGAGGAAGCGTGATTTACGAGTGTGTAAGGAGAATACTGAAATCCTGGCTCTAATTAGTATCTTGCCTCGCTCAGAACTTGTGTACTTCTTCGGATTATCATTTTATGAGTAACTATCTCTATTAAGTTCCTGCTACTAATAAACGAACTCATTAATTATCAAACTACTGAGCAAATATTTACAAAATATAATATGCTAATTGTGAAACACGAGATATGGAAATACTTACCTACTCTGTTTTAATCATAACCGTAGTAACTAAAGCCCACTTTATCCGGGACAGAAAACTATACAGTTTCTAGTGTAGTTTGCAAACTGTCACGTATAAAGCGAAAACTGTATGGAATATTGAATGGAACAAGAAACTGTGCAGTTTTCTAAATAAAAAAAGAACTGAACTGTTCCGTATAAAGTGCGCATTAGACACTAAATTTCTATTGATTAAATCGTTCACGAACGAAAAAAGTTTTTATTTAATCTTAAGACTTATGTTTACGGTTTATTCTTTTGTTTATTTTTTATCTAATGCTCGTTTTTTATCATTCATGCTTATGTTTTTCTAAAGCATATGATATCTTATATTATGTATAATATTTACAGTAGAGTTTAATTATCTTTACTATGTTCATTGACTATAGTTTCACCTTGCGCTTATACCAATTTATGTTTTATCTAATTCTCATATCTCATATTTTATGCTTATGTTCAACTTATATATTATATTATCATATGCATACGTTTTACTTGTTGCTCACGGTTTATTTTATTGCCTAAAGTTTATCTAATGTTTATTTTTTATCTTATGCATAATATGTATTATTTTTGCTTACGTTTTATTCTATTGCTTATGTTTAATTTTACGCTTTTATTCAATCTTATGCTTATGTTCTTTATTTTTCTTATAACAGCATTGCTTTGCTATTGATGTTAAATATTTGTTTTGTAAAAGCCCCCTGGGCGTGAATAAATAAATGAATAAATAACACACTGAAATATAATTTTATCGTATCATCATTAAATTATGCAAAATAACTTGTTAATTATTATAACATATTTATGTTTTGTGTTTTTTTTTCTGTTAACCCGCCTGGATAAAGAACGACTACATTACAAGAAAGAAAAAGTACACAGATGAGTTTTAACAAGCAGTACCTGCCCACTGTTTAAGAAAATACCTACATAATAAATATTTCTCAAAAATCCAAGACTAAAAACCAAAAACAGGACGGGTTTCCTTCATAGATGAACGGAAACCGGAAGTAACTACAGTCACAATCGGTCCCTGCATTTCCTGTCAAACAGGCATCAGAGCTTTGAGTTTGGATCAGCGACGGAATTGTGTTTGTAGGGTAGGTAGACGCTTTAGCCAGAATCGTAGCATCAGACCATACCCATCTGTATAGGAACATCCCCATTACTTTAAATGGGACCCGGAAATAATGCCCTTGGAGACGATTAGAAACCGCTATTATTGTTGGCTCTTACAGCTTAAACGTAAAATACATGTTTAGTGTATCCGTCTTGTGGTATAGTTTTTAAAACGTTAGGCTACAACGCGTGAGGTGCCATGTTTGATCTTAAAAGAGAGACGCGTGCTGAGAACTTGGTTGCAAGAACGGGAGTTATTGTGCTATGTTTTTTTTTCTTGTTGATAATATTTTGTATTTTGTTTGCAAGAGCATGTAGCGATGTCAGTGTGTCCATAAAAAAGTAAATTAATATATATAAATATATTCCTGTCCCGTTGCATATATTATATTAGTATACAGTAGTGGCATTAATTGTGGAAACTTTTAGTAAAATTAGAATTCCTTGTGTGATTTAGTAAAAAAATCTGTTCCTTTGCACTAAATTATTAGTTTTATATTTTTATTTTATTACTTTGTGTTTTTACTTGATATTTAACGTATTTTAGAAATGTATTTATTGTTAAATTTTTTATAAAAAAATAATACCTGAGTGTCGCCGAGGCCATACGATTTCTAAGTTTGCACTTATGTGCACAAGCAATACAAATAGCCACATCTTCTAAATTAACCAATAACAGGGGGCATGGGATTTTTTGCACCCACCAATCAAGAGGGTTTTAGCAACAGTTACAAATAATTTCATAATTATTTTAGTCAGCTATTGTTTTTGAAGTAGAAAAGACATTCGCCACATGAATTGAAGTGCAGTGAAAATATTAGTATGCTTAAAATAATGTTTCTTGCAATCACAACCATGCTAATGTATAAAAGAACAATTTGTAAGCGTAATAGTACGAATTTATAATACCAAAGCAGTCATATTTGGCTTTGATTGCAATTAAATAAAAAAATTACACCAAAAGTTTCCACAATTAATGCCACTACTGTATATATTCCTGGCACGAAGTGAAATTGAAAAAAACTCCTTTTGATTATTAGATTTAAAAATATGTTTTTGTGTGATGTACTTTATAATAAATAAATCTATAATGCATAAAATATCGACTGATTTTAGATACTTCACTGATTGTTTTTTTTTTATGGAATCCATTCATAATTAGTTCTGTTTTAAAAATCACATATTCTAAAGGGATGATCTTATTTTTACTCTTAGCATAAAAACATTATTATTCAAGTAAAAACTCTAAATTAAAAGTGGATTGGAAAAAATTTGCAAGCGAAACAGACTCTGTAACCAGTTTCATGGTTGGGAAAACATTTTCAAATTTGAATTCCGAATAGAATCAAGGAAGTGGTTTAGAACACCTGTGTCTGTAATATTTTCAATAGGGGTAGCTACCAACCTTACAACCCGATATAACTAAATGTGACCCACTTACTCCTACGCCTTTCTCTATATATCGATACCCTTAAAATAAATTTAAGTATCTACCCACGTTTATTAAAAAATAGAAAAATATTAATTTGAATAAAAAACTTTAAAATATTAAACAAAACCTTTGTGTTTAAGAGGAATAACTAATATTTATGTCAATACGGTGTTTTTAAACGAAATTTTGTTTATCTACTAAATATATTGCTTCTCCGTTCAAGCAATGAGACAGAATAAATCATACCATAAAATACTATAACGCGCTAACTCATAATTAGTCGAAAATTAGTTGAAAGTACCATGTTACAGCTCACACAAACCGCCACATTTCTATCTAAGGAAAGTGACACTATCTCTTATCTTTGTAGAGATATTACATTTTAAAAACTCACTTTTTTCCGATTTCCCAATTTTTTTGTTGTTTTTGAGTCAATACAGTTATGTATTCACGGTGCGATACGTTTTTTTTTACACCACTACAATATACCTACATTTATTTATTTTTCACTAAAAATATTTTTTTTGGGAGAGCAGTGTATTATTGATTAATATTTTTACTTTGTAACTAACTAACTCACCATCACCCCATTTACCTGAATAGTACGGCTAAGAGGATAGGACGCCACACTACTCTGTCCTGGAATACTTATTTTGCTTCCTTCCCGTTTATACATTATCTCATGCACTTATTGGACACAAATATACTTTGTCTCACAAAACATATTAATAGTTAGGTACGCAGTATGGCAGTATTAATGATAAATTCTTGTCACATAGCTGCATAGGTATATATTTCGAATAGTCGGTTAAATATTATAGTGTATTTTTTTTATTGATCGAATATTTTGCAGTTTTGGACACGATTTTATTCTATTATTTATATCTGGTAATAATATAAATTAATGTAATACACAGTAGTCAGCGGTATAGTATGGGTCACAAGTCTGGATTTCCACCGTGATTAATGTTCGCCATGTTGATGCGGTGATAGCAGCAGCGACCAGATATTAAAACCACATATGCTGAACATGCAAACCACGTGTACTGGAATATTCATTATTACTAATTAATTGAAAGTCCCTTTAACTTCAAACTTTGTGGAAAAAATTGACTCACAAAAAAAAACAACGGTCTCGATCGACTGCCTAAACTCAGCTCCTAGCATATTTGGCAGCCTCGGAACATAAATTATAGTGCGTAATTAACACATTAGATCCCTCCAGGAGACCCTATCGCCAGCCAGCTTTCTCGCCTTCTCCCACGCCAGGATCGCATTCATCAGCTCCGCCGAGTAAATCCGTAAGATGGTCATCGACAGTCTATCGGCGGGATCCATCTAGAGTACATGCCTAAGTCAGGTCCACCGCCGCAACTTCACGACTCCAGTTATTGGAGGTTGCTGAGTTCGTTCCCGAACTTCAGCGTTGGTTACGAAGTCAAGGGTCCAACGCCTTACAGGTACCCGCTTGCACAGCGCGGGTTTAAACTGTGCGCCTGTGGGGCATGTGAGTGACTACCACCCCTATCACTACCTACCACTACCACACCACTACTGTGAAACCACTTGCCTAGTATCCTTCTCAGACACTTGTTCAAACACACAAAATTCAACAAGCGAGCATTCTGAGCTTTTGTTTTCATGTGTTTATCAAGTTCACAGTTAATTAAATAAAAAATTTATATTCTGAAGTACTTACTTCCTGAAATGAATCATACTCATGTATAATCAATTAAGTACGTCTAAATAATAATGGAATTCGAATCTTACGGATTTCTATCGAATCTATTTACGTGTGTTTTTATATGGTTACGTGTTCAACTAAAATTTAATTTGTCATAAGTAAGAGACTAACTAACTAACCATCACGCTATTTCCCCGTAGGGGTAGGCAGAGAGGATAGAACGCCATAACACTCTGTCCTGACAGACTTCCTTTGCTTCCTCTACATTCATACATCTTCTCATGCACATACGCCGATTATTCCGACTTTTCACATGACCACTTTCAAGTACTTGACGTACTTGGTCAGAGACAAAAAAAGTGAAATAGAAATTAAGCAAATACATGGTACAATTGAAAAAAATAGACTAGAAAGAAGAAAAGAGTTGAAGTATGAAACAGATTAAGCCTTAAAATAAGATAAAGAAGAAATTCTACGCCAGATGAAGATTTAATCCTAAATTATTTACTTTTCTTCATCAATAGATTAGCAAAAAGCTTTAAAATCCTTATTCTCGTATTATCTCCAAGTTCTGCAGACTTTTATTGCACTCCAAACTGGGGCAAAGTGATAAACCTTAAAGCGGGGTAGGTTGGTACATAATCAACAATTTAGTTACAAAGAAATGCGTAAATCTGTCCTATATTCGCACCCTTATTTCGAATACATAGTCGTATTTAAAGCCGGAAAAATAAGGAAATACTAAGAAAGGAGATTTTTCCTCAATAAAACTTTAAATAAAATGCTCTGTTTTCGATACAAAATTTAGGACGTAAAAATATGGTAAAAGTAACGGTTAGTACTTAGATTTACAAATTTAGTTTGGAATTTTTAAAGAAAATCACAATAATTTATTAATTTAAGCATTGCGTTTTTGTGCAGTTTAAAATTGTTATGAAAACTTGTTTTATGTATTGCATTTTTTGTTTGAACACTTTTATTCTCAAAAAGTTACTAATGTTATGAAATGTACCCAATGCATTTGTTAAGCTTGTAACAAGATAAACATTTAGACAACTAACAAATACTCATGCGAGTGAGTATATCGTCGCCCTCGTGGAAAAACTCACCAAGTGACAAAACTTACATTTTGAGATACGGGAGTTTTAAAGTTTTGAAATTAATTACACTAATAGCACTAATTTTATTATACTACGAAACATAGAAGATAATGGTTCGAACAAGAATTCTTGTTCGAAGAGTTAGTGGTTTTCATTGGTCTGTTGCTCCTATTGAGGTTTCTTTTTTCGCACTAAAAAAATTAAATGCTCCACAATTTAAAAAAAAATATAAATTCCGAATCACAATATTTCAAAAGATAGAATTGTTGATATTTTTTTCATTGTAACATGGAGCTTAAAATTACGAGAATCCCGATGTAAATAATTTGATTTAGACCAAAACTGCATTTGGTGAGTTCTTCCACGAGGGCGACGGTATAACACTTTAATTTACATAATATTCGTACATGTACACACAGAATTACATATGTAATCTTGATTATTTGATATTTTACACCAAATAGACACAAAAATCATACTAAAATTGAAAATATTTAACAAAGATCGGAAGGAAAATAAACGAACAAAGAAAATAAACGTGCGTTGATCAGTAACATGAAAAAAATATATATGATAAAATTATGAGACCATGAGAAATTGATTTTATAATATAAATTAGGTACCTACCTAGTTGATAAATATATTCACATAAAATACTTCTAATCCTTCCCTTATCCGCACCTTATAGTGCATATGGCACAGCACGAGTACACCAAGTGCAGTTAATCTTGACAGTTAAAAATTTGTAGAGTTCGGCATTAATAAGCTCTATGTGAGAGTACCTTTACTACGCACAGAGCAAGGGAAAGCTCGCTATGTCCTTTAATACTTCATTTCGTGAATTCTTCCTCGGCCATTTCAAAGAATTTAATTTATTTGTTTTCATAATATAACTCGGGAAGCGTCCCTTACAAGCGAAGTGCTACTATCTGTTTTTCATTAACGCTGAAAAGGGCTCGTATAAATCTTAATGAAGATTAAGCCAGGAAAATATTATACTTTAAAGTTTTTCCAAGTAAACTAATTTCTAGAAAAACCTGTAATTGACTTGGAATATAATTTTTATTGTGTAATAAAAGTTTTAGCTTGTAAGAAATAGCAGGTTAACTAGAATTTTTAAATATATTTCATGAGTAAATATTGGATATGTTATAGGTTATACATTACGACTCATACTACTACTTTCCCTTATCCGCACCCAATGGTGCATAGGGCACTGCATTGGTACACCAAGTGCAGTGTATCTCGATAATTTTATTACATGAGGGCAAGATGATAAGTCTTACGCTTCAGTACCAGTCCAAGGTATCACACATGAAATATTTATATAAAAATCTCATGTAAATAAATATTTCACGTTGACTCCCTACGGGAATCGAACCCGCGACCTCAGGCACGGTAGCCAAATGCGCTACCACTATGCTACGAGGCGGACTGGACTCATAATAAATATAAATATGAATAAAAATAAGTAACAGCTTTGTCTTTTTGGTAAATTTCTTAACATTGAGATTCTCTATGTCAAAATGAAGTATCCCTTATTAATTATTTTATAAGAACACTAAATGTGTGCATAAGTAAAAGCAGTTTAAAGGTTGTCTTAAGTGGCTAAGTATTTCAAGTGAGGATTGAGACGATCCTCGCCCTTAATATGGCAAAGTAAGAGAGCATTTTCTTGTCATCGATAATACGGGAGATCCGTAGGAATAATAAATATAACAAAAATATTCGTGAGACCCAATCTACATATTTATAGAGAAAACATATACGTTGGTAAAATCGTTTAAAATAGTTTTACATGAAATATTATTGATATAACAATATAATAGCAAGATTCGTTTAATATTAGGTCCTTACATATGAAATTGGCGTTTTTCCATTTCATTTTTTTGTTTGTAAATATCGAAGACAATTTACTCTGACGATACAACTACCATAGTATATAGAAGTACTACTCTTATTTTTCTGGTTGAGAAGCTATAAAAAATATGTAAAATATATAAATCACTACTGAAGTAAACTTTAAATTACACTAATTAACAGTTTTTACTTATGCATACATTGAAAGACATGGCATGATCAAGTACAACAAGTACTTGAAAGTGGACATGTAAAAAGGAGGAAGTATCGGCGTGTGTGCATGAGAAGATGTATGAATGTAGAGGAAGTGCGCCAGGACAGAGTGGTATGGCGTTCTATCCTCTCTGCCTATCCGTTGGAAAAATTGCGTGACGGTTAGTTAGTTTGTTAATTAATAATAATGTATCAATTTTAAAATAAACACAATGTAGTTAATATATATGTTTGATAATTAATTGAAAGATAACAGTAACATAAAACTGATACTATGTGTTTTATTTACTCAGTACATCTGAATAAAACATAATTATACGTACACAAAGGATGATAATAGGTTAGTAAAACGCTATAGGCGATCTTTGAATAATTGGGTTCTTCCCGATTTTTTTATTTTTTATTTCCAAAAAATGATTGAAAAATTACAATATCAAGGGTTTTTTTTTTTTTTTTTACGATGTCATTTTCTAGCGCGGTTTGAAATAACACTTTTTCAAATCGCTCGCAAAATCCTCCATTTGGCGCGCATGCGGTGTGACGTCATAGCAATATAGGCGCTCACTACGGAATGATTTCACTCCATTCACGGTAGACGGGTATGACGTCATTAGCCAATAACGGGCGTTAAAAATCATTCGTATTTTCGTGTTTTTAAAACATAAATTTATAAATGAAACAAAATTTTTGATCATTGTGTTTTATATCGTTGGAATTGTAAAAATATAATTTAAATATTTAAAACGTTTTCAAGGATATTTATGCTATCGGGAAGAACCCTATTGTAGTGTATAGGCAAAAATTGTGTTGTTTTGGACGTGATATAATACGTATTTTTGTGAGTAATTAGAAGAACAGATTGCAGTAATAGTTTTAGATTTTTTGATGTAAATAAAATATGATGCAAGCATAGAAATGGCAATCTCAATAATAAAAATGAGTTATTGTTATTTGGACCAAACTCGTAAAAATAAGTATGAATATTTTAAAAACCGGCTAAAATCGAAACCTAGAAAACATTACCTAAGATAGACGCTCCAAAAAATGTAAAGAAACGTTAACTTTTTCATAAAATTCCAAGAATAAAAAACTTATGACGTAGTGAGAAAAGCGCCGTAAAATGTACCTTCATTTTAACCGAGGGTAGACGTAATGTCATGTCCTGATTTATTCATGGACTCCGTACATACAGAGAATCAGGCTGACGTCATCTACGTCAGGATTCAAGTTCCCTTCGACGCTGACGAGGCAGAGTTTCAGAGATATGATACAGCTAGTGACCTTTTTTCTATACCCACGTGAAAATACTCAGACAACTACTTTAATATTACCTTCCAAGAAGGTTGAAGGTACACCTCAATATGTATTATTAAATTTTCTTCGTCATTATGTGAAACAGTCTGTGTTTTATATAGCGCACTCCTTGAGGATAATATTTTATTCATAATCAGATCTTTTAATA
Organism: Micrasema minimum; assembly: GCA_022494985.1. Classification (NCBI taxonomy): domain Eukaryota; kingdom Metazoa; phylum Arthropoda; class Insecta; order Trichoptera; family Brachycentridae; genus Micrasema; species Micrasema minimum. The sequence goes on from JAGVSP010002592.1 coordinate 45,735, forward strand.
GGTGCATAAAATAGAGATTTAAAAATAAGTATGTGGGTATATTGACGTTCATTGCTCGTAGGTTACGTACATTACTGCTACTTAACTAACCAACTAACCATCACGCCATTTCCCCGTAGGGGTAAGCAGAGAGGATAGAACGCCATACCACTCTGTCCTGACAGACTTCCTTTGCTTTCTTTACATTCATACATCTTCTCATGCACATACGCCGATTATTCCGACTTTTCACATGACCACTTTCAAGTACTTGACGTACTTGGTCATGCCATGTCTTTCTCGGCCTTCCGCGGCTTCTACATCCAGGCACACTTGCATTTAAGCTTTTTTTAGCCGTTCTTTCATCACTCATTCGCCCCACATGACCAAACCATCGTAAAAGCCCTTTCTTAATTTTGTCGATAATGCTTATCTCAGCCTTGCACTCTGCTCTTATTTCGACATTTGTAAACCTATCATACATAGTCTTACCACACATAGTTCGCTTTTCAACAGCATTCAGTCTGTTTTCATCCTTCTTTTTCCAACACCACGCTTCGCTACCATACATAAGGGTTGGTACCAGAACTCCGTTGTGTACTGGCAATTTTGCTTCTTTCGATAAGTTCTTATTTGCCACTATCGATTCCAAGGCACCATTAACTCTATTTCCGGCATTAACTCTTCTCTCAATGTCCTTATCCACATTTCCGTCTCTTGTAAACATACTTCCCAAATAAACAAATTCTTCAACCTGCTTCAATCAGTCTCCATTTACTATAATATTACATACGGTCATATTCACATTTCTTTCAAAAACCATCACATTGGACTTTTCCACGTTCATTAACAAATCACTCTCCTTGCAGACATCGAAAACTTTTGTGACCAAAGACTGCTACTTATGTAACTATGTTTATTTTATGTTTGAAGTAAAAATGTGCCCACCATTTCATAAAATAGAGTTTTTACTCTTTACCCACTCCACTATAGTACAATTCCCTTCCATTTTGCAGCCAATACTGCATAGGAGACTGTATTGGTACACCAAATACAGTTTAATCTTGATAATCTCTTAAATAAATAATCATTTATTGGTTCTCTATAATTAATTTTATACATTTAGGCATATTATTACTGACTATTATTGTAAATACCCCAAAATTACGTGTTTTAATTATGAGGCTTATTCAAATTTCTTAACAAATTGATTTATTCAGAAATGAACCATGTAATTTAGGTATTTAAAAATACTTTTTTTGTAAAACAGTTTTTTAAGCCGCTGAAAATAATATTTTTTCTTAAAATTACATAAAACAGATGAATAAATTTCTTTTCAGAATTAAATTCGATTGTGTTGTAGAATTTCAGCGGACTAAGCCATTTATTAGAGTTCTCCGTTTTAGTGAGTAAAATGTTATGAAAAGAAGCACTGACAAGTCTCAGTACTGGAAACAATAACGAGCATCAAAGTTTTCTAGAAAGGCTATGATCTCTCGAACTAAGATGCCTTTGTGTTCCTCGCTCCGAATTAATTAATTTAACCCGTGTTATTTCTGGGAGAAACATGCAAACTAATTCTTATCTCTTTAAAACTCTCGACAGTCAACTTAATTCCTCTTCTAGTCAGTGGTAAAATAACGCGGAGTTCTCTTTCTCTAGAGCTTAGCCGCCACTTGAAGAATAAAATTATTTAACTAATATCTACTGCGAATACTATATACCTATGTACTTTTGAAATATATTTCCCTATTGAAATTTTTTGATTTTTTCAAATAACGTAAACTGAAAAATTCTAAATCAATTTGAACAAGATGCCACTCAGATTCCCACTAGTAATAAAAGCTGTAGATTTTACCGAAAAGAAAAACAATCATTGATTTAAATCCAAATAATACCTACAGTACAAAAAAAAAACACTTTTAAACTGGTATCTTAAGAAAAACTTTCACTAATAAGTAATTAAAATGAATTTAAAAGTACCTAGCTATCTATGATATAATAAAAGTGTACAAAATGAAAAGTACTTTACATTTTTTGTAAAAAAATATTAATGTTTGTTATTATAATTATATTCATCTTTGTCCTTGTACGAAAAAAACATGTATGCGTTTACCTCTCACAATTAATAGCCGATCGAAGTTCGATTCCTAATTAGGTTGTGTAAAACAAATATATTATTTATTGTGATTCCTACCCAGGAAAGATACGTACCACATTTTTTCTGTCAGTTGTCATTTTTGGTTATATTCCTTGGTTCATCTGAATTTCAACAATCAAGTCATGTTCCAAGTTTTTACTTAAAAACACACACACATACACATCGTTGTAATAAGTAATATACTACTCATACTAGAGCAATTCACTTTACTCGAGAGAGAACTATAGTGGAAAAACTATCTGCCAAAGATGTCAGAATTATTTGACTAGAAGTAAGTCTTGTCTGGATAGAAACATGTAATAAAGTTATTAGAGTTACACCTAATTTAAGTTAATGTGCGCAGACAAACTAAGGACCCGTTTTATAAACAAGCGATTTTAAAAACGAATAAACATTCAAAAGATATCAAAAATACTAAATCATAAAAAATTACAGGCACATTAAAATAATAAGTTTAAAACGTATTTTTAAATTTGCTTGTACTTCAATAACTACCTCTTTATCACGTGTTTTAAAAATAAATTATCCACAAAATGCTACAATTACTTTCCATTATCCGCACCTAATTGTGCATAGGGCACTGCATTGGTACACCAAGTGCAGTGTATCTTGATCATGTTTATTTCATGAAGGTAGGATGATCAGTCTTATGCTTCAGTATCAGTCCAAGGTATCAAACATGTAATATTAATATAAAAATAGCATGTAAATAAATATTTCATGCTGACCCCCTACGGGAATCGAAACCCGCGACTTCATGCACAGTAGGCAAATGAGGTACCACTATGCTACGAGGCGGATAATCAATATAGGTACCTAATAAACAAATAACTATAAAAACTTTTTCGCTGTCAAAAAAATTTCAAAAATTAATAATTTCATAAAATTATTAAATTAAATTAATATTAGCTTTAAATTCAATAGGACATACAAACGCAATATTGAATGATTAAATTTGGAATAGCTAATACTTATCCTGATGTATCCCGCTTTACAGACTTTAAAGTCACAATATTTAATCGTATCAGAAACTGAACGGAGCAAAACCATCAGCAAGTTTTTATTGGCCCAGTCCTGCCGTACTAACGTAAAGTAGGAAGTACCGTAGAGGCTTCGCTGAGAGAAAGGCTTTCAGGATAGCCGAGAGAGACGCCGACGCATGCGTCGGTCTAGCGACGTACAGGGAACATCAGTCGACGCCGGGCTGCCGAGCGTGACGTACGTGGCAGCGTCTATAGAGCGTCGCGGATCCGTTTAGCGTATTATGATAAACTTTCGAGGTTATGATTTGTATGTGGCATGTCAGTTGAAAAAATCAAAACAATATTGAAACTTTTGTTCTGTGGGAACTTACACTGAGATGAGGAGCATTACCTATTAAGTATGTTATAGTTATTTAACTTCTTTGTTTCATTGTTTTACGAATAAACACAAACTGTTTAAACCACTTTTCCAAACAGCTCCTCAAAAAAACACAAACACAAAATATCGTTTACTCGTATAATTTAAATTTTTATCTTAAATCAGCATGATAGATAAGTATTTCCCATTATCTTTTGAAAGACAAAAGAGCAGCTTTCATTTGTTAGCTTTGTGTTTTGACAAAGAAAAGAATTCACAAAACTAGCGACAGAACTTTTAACTGTCAATAAACATGCATGCGTGATCAAAAAAGGTTAGCACCCACTTATTTGGTTCATACCTACCTGCCCTTTTAGGGGGAAATTGTTATATTTTTACAGTTTACTGTAAAACAGTTAAATACAGCGCGATTAGTGTATAATAAAAAAAAACAGCACGAAACAATAAAAAACTATTTATAATTGTTTTACAATACATATAATAATGTTATGGTTATGAAATCAAATAAAAGGATTTATGAAAAGACACGATACATTCTTCATTACTTTCTTTCTTTTTTTTTTAAAAACTTTAATTAATTGAACCAGATTCACTAATTGAATGCTTGAAAACAACAAATTTAAACATTGTTATGATTATCCATTATGTCAACCTTACAATATGGGTCCGTCAAATAAAAATCAATATAAATACCAATACATCATTATAAATTAATGTTTAGATAAATAACAAATTGTATAATTGTATCCTTTCAAGGATTCGCTACAAAGTATGTAAAATTGTTGGGGGAAAATATGTTGTTTTTGGAAAATCAGGGTTAAACTCGTATAATATTTACATAATATAATATTTGTTTGGTTTCATAAAAATGGTTTTCTGGAAAAACATTACCGCCGGTTCCGCATAATAATTGTGTTGTACAATTCCGGGTACAAATATGGCCCAACCTACGGAATTATCTTTACTTGATGACAGTCGACACAAATAATTGCTGCGTCCGTTGCCTCATCTTTTTGTTCCTTATAAAGTCAAACCACAAGTTAGGTAGATGGAGTAGGTAATGTGAAATTAAACATTTTTGAAACTATTCCTGAAATAAGTTAAATATCTATGGCGTTTTTTTTAAATTTCATAAATCGGTCTATGTATTTCCCTAAAGATAATTTTAAGTAAATATTTGTGATTATTATGGCAGTCAATATATCCTGAATATCGTTTTGTAACCTCCAAAATTTTTAACGTTGTCCCAAGGTAGCTAAAGTGAACGACGTTCGTAATAAAATGAAAATAAATTAGTAAATATGTAACATGACTCCCGTTATACCTTATTTACGTAATAAGTTTGTTCCTGTCATTTGTCTTTTATTGAGTGTGTTAGTGCGGGGCATATTCGCGTGCACAGGTATTAATGCGTGTAATACGGATTTTATTATGAACAGGGGGTATTACGCCCTAAAGCTCCCTACAGCTTTTATCGGAACCCAGAAATCTTATCAAATATTATATCTTAATTGAGTTTACCGGATCGACCGAAATAAGGATTTCAAAAAACATTACGTTTAAGTAGTATGCAATATTATTCGCTAATGTTTTTGGTGACATTTATTTATGTCTTAAATTTTTTTGTGAATGTGTTATTTTCAACGCATTACATTGAATTGGATGATTAAGGGGATGATATATATATTTTCTAGAAATATATTTTCTTTTATTGCCGAGTTTCAGTTTAGTGCTGACATGTGGCGTTTAGTTTTCATAAATAAGGTTCGTTCTTACATGTATTATGATATTTAAAAAATCATTACAAGACAGATAAATAAACTTATTGTTTAATTAGGGTTGCTTACTGTGTTACTAGGAATACCACCTAATTTGAGATGTTTTTTCAAGATGAAAAGTAAGATAGTAAATTAAAAACTGGCTGCTAAACTCCGTAAAATTTGATGGCTAATTTTATTTTAACTTTTATTCTACTGCCATCTTTAGTCGCCCAGCAAAATGAAAAAGAAGGACCCAAATATTAGGGCTCGGTTACATTGAAAAAAATAGATCTCCTACAAGGAATATATTTTTTATTTAAAGCTAATTTTTATTTAAAGAAACACCAAAAATTACTACGCTGTGGTCTTAGAAGTAGCTTTCAAAAAATTTAATTGAAAAATCTAGTTGGATAAAAAGTCTAAATAACATAATTTATTCAAATATTAAGGTCACGTTAAAGAAAAATTGTGAAAAAGTGACTGGGTCAAAAAACACGGAAATTCTAGGTTATCTGTTAATTCCGCGCCACCGCAAGAAACATCGTTAAGTACGAGAAATAATATAATATTTCACTTAAATTGGAACAGCCTGAAGGGAACATTTAAGATTGAATGTCGCGCGACACGCGAGCCAACTTTAAAAATGACATTTGCAAATAAATCGCGCGAATGTTTCAGTGGGGTGGCCATTTGTACAAATGTTGACTAAAGTTTCCTCGAATTGACGCCGAATGCTTTTTACGCAGGATTATAATCAGTAATTTAATTAATCTTAACTCAATGTTTGTAGCACTCACTTTAAAGTTTTCCATAGTTATTAAATGGAACTACTTATTTAGAAATAATTAGTGCAAAAACAAAAGTGGGTTTCATTTCATAATTGAATTGATTATTATTTGATATCAAGGAACAATGAGTAATAAAAACATGCAGATAAATGGATGCTACTCCAAACAGATAATTTCTACAGATATAAATATATATATATCTAAAGTGTAAAATAAAATAGATACTTACAATAAAAAGCGGTTATTTTTCGGTCAAATGGGACGAACCATGATTTTTTTTGGTAAAGAAAACGTTTTAATTTTTCTCTATAAAATAGGTAGTTTTGATATTATTGAAGAGTTTGACTAAATTTTCACCAATATCCATACACATTTGAACGTAATTTTTTTCTTTGTGCTACTCTATAATTTCAACCATATCTAAGATTTCATCTTTTTACGTATTTTCAGTTTCCTGACTTATATATTAATTCGGGGACTTCAATATCTAATAAAATGAAATGATACCTATTAATTGTAAGTAAAAATGTACACTAATTATGACTGGTATTGAGGTTGCACATTTTTGAAAACTAGCGTTTTTTGAACAAAAATATTCTGGGAAGTTTATAATGGAATAATTAAATAAGGAAAAATTTATTAACATATTATAAAATGCATATCTACTACTATCACAACTGTTGCATTTCCTTGTCATTCCTATGCATGTAAAGGTGCATAGGGTACATTATTGGTACACCAAGTGCTGTATCTTGATTATTTTTCAAATCTACAGACTTATAACATATACAGTTGGCATCAAATAATACCAGTTTCTAATCAATAAGGAATACATATTCCTTAAAACATTACTTCAGTTCTTAAATCATTCTTTACAGTAGGAAAGATTTTTTTAAAAGGATTTCTCTGTGGAAGACACTGTCGTGACTTTTCTGTATAAGTCTTTAAATTTATTTTATCTCCCGATTCTTTAATGGTTTTGCGTTTGTTGAGGTGTTTTTTCTCATTAAGATGTTCTAAAACCACTATTTTTTATTTTTATGGTTATAGTGTTTTGTATGATATACAAAAATAGATAAATCACGCGATCTGTACATGGCAAAAACATTTTTAAATACATTTTTATTTTAAATATATAAAAGTTAATTACCTATCACTATGTTTATTATGTATAATATACTGTTTAGTGTTGTAAGTTTTTATTAATATTTAAAAAAATAAATAAATGCCGTATTGCGGTACTGAACATGAGAGAAAGATCACAATTAGAATGTGTATTCGTTTAAAACCGATCGAAGACTAAATGATCAAAAAATATTTAACAACGAAAAAAGTATTATTTGTTATAGTTTATTCTTAAGTTGACTGACATAGAGCGTTAGGCGACATTATGTTGATGGGCTTAAATTATTGTTTTAAAATTATAATCATAAACCTACAAACTATACGCATTATAATACTAATGTAGCTTTAAGCTATGTTTTAAAGAAATATATTGATTAGCAAACAAATCAAACTTGACACCCTTCGCATGCGAATTCAGTTCGCTAATAAATAATTTTATAGAAGTTAACTATCGACAAAAGGTCTGATTAAAAGAACAATACAATTCTCAAACGAAATCAAGAGGGAAGTAGAATTTCCGGTCGTATTACAAAATCAATTAGGATAAAGCAATATCTTATTACTGGCTATGTCTTTCTTGAATTAAATATAACCAATTGTTTGTTAAATCCTCCAATTATTATTTTATAATAATCCTATTATACTCTCTCAAACAAATCCAGTAAACGTTTAAAAAAACTGAATTCTTCAGCTTTAAATTATTACTTTGAGAGAAAAGTTTTCATATTTTAAAATAAAATAAAAAGGTTAACGATGTAAAAATGGTTATAAAATTTTATTTTTGTTAATCATATACCAATAATTATTATGTCCGTATCGTAGCATAGCGCATTCGGCTACCGTGCATGAAGTCGCGGGTTCGATTCCCGTAGGCGGTAACATTAAATATTTATTTCCTTCCTTTTTTATATTAATTATTTATGAATGATACCTTGGACTGATACTGAAGCGTAAGACTGATCATGCTACCTTCATGAAATAAACATGATCTAGATACACTGCACTTGGTGTATTAATACAGTGCCCTATGCACCATCTAAAATAAAATAGGACATATATTTTATATACATGTGCCATATTGATGATTTTGAGATATTGATAAGATGTGTAATGTGTAATTTTTATACATTTATATAAATTAAAAAAAAAAAAAATTCAGAGAAATACAATAAAAACACGTAAACAATAAAAATACAAAAAAAAAATAAAAATCCCACCAAGGCATGGCCTGTTTGTGGGTAAACTGTGAACGTCAAACAGAATGGAAAAATAACAGATAATGTAAAAAAGAATACAAGATATTGGTAGGAAGTTTATAGGACCTACAATCTTTTTTTCTGGCACTAATGTCGTATTTTAGGATACTGGCGATGGCACATATAATATTTCTGCATATTTCGTTTTTTTTTTCCTGTTTTTGGTTCTTACGTCTTATGTTATTTCTTGAATTCATTTATCAACTGTGTCTCAGAAATGCCATACATTTTTGTCCATTTTTTTAATGCCATAAAAATTTTGATATACTTTTTAAGTTAGTAAAAATGTTTTTGTTGCGATGATATTTTTTTCTTTTAAGAAAACAATCTACCATCAGGCAAAATCAATGTCAGATTTGTTAGACGAAAAAAGTAAATAAAAGGCACAGAAAGTTTTTATTTTCACTTACAGGATTTTTTTTTCTCGAATAACTTGACTTGTTCACCCAACCAATAAAAATTCCTTGAGTAAAGAATTCACGACAACTTCTCCAGCGATTAGTGATGGGATACAATAAGAAAATAAGAGGAAAAATTTGAAATAGATTGGGTACTTATATTATTGCACATTGGTAGATCCACAAAATAATGCTTTAGTTTATGTAGATAAATTATATATTTATTGTTTTTAAAGATCCATAATGAAATAATTTTTTAGCAACGGTTTATAAAATCTCTTATTATGTGATATATATGAATGGAACATTTTTAAAACGATTATTTTAATTTCAGCCTCTTTTTTTTCTGAATTTAAGTAAGTAATTCAAATCTTCTTTTCCGCGAAATAATTACGTTATCAAAATATTGAATTTAAATACTTATTCCAAAACTGAATGTTCGCGTTACTAATACAGATTTATTTCTATTCAACATCAAAAATATTTGTTTCATAAATGCTAGGCACGGCGTTGTCATTGAGAAAATTATCAGAATAAATTTGCGCCTAAATTATGAATCCTACAAAGGCCGAAATCTTCGTTGCTTATTGGGGCCTTAATTTTGAAAGTTTCCCAATCGTCTGGGTTTTTAATGAGTCAAGCCTTAGCTAAAAGTTGCGTTAAACTCTAGTAAAGTTAAATAACTTCGCAAACTGACACTTTTCGTTCATAAATTAATCAGGAATGGAAAAAGAGGCCGAGATGCCGGCAAAGTTAATCGAAGTTGCCGAACTGGGCGTCTTGATAAAGTAGAGCCGTAATGGTTGGCGAGCGACCGGCGACCTTCCCTAGCAAGCAGTTCGTCTTGACCCACCCCTTCCCCTACCCCCACCCCCACCCCCACCGCCAGAACCCGATGTTTTCCTCTCCCGCCTACCGAGAGCGGATTTTCTTATAATTAACGAAAGAAACAAAGCGAAATAAATACCACCGTTTCAGTGGAACCGACTTAAGGATATAAACGAAGATAAGATATCGAATTGATCGTTAAAATTGTATTTCGCTCTTCGATTAATGGCCATTGAATGTTTTTTTAATCCACTATTGGTTCTGTTGAGGGAATTATTTCCTCAGAAGTGTTTTCTTCTAATTATTTAAAAGATCTTGTTTGCCTTGAGAATTCTGTTATCTATCAATTTCCCGAGTTAATAATACGCCGGAAAAGCTCTTTGTATTTTGATATTCTCGGTAGATTATTAGGATTGTAACTAAGGCTTAAAGCACTGGAATTCTCATCAGCAATTTATTAAGTAAATTGACTTCAATTGGATAATTGGTGTTATTTATTTATGTAGATTCATTAATCTCCTCGAAGAAAAACATAATACCGAAAATACGTAAAGATTCTATTAATTTTTCATCAATATAATGTTAAATTAATTTTTAATCCATATATACATAAAATTAAATAAGGTTTAGCAACAATAAAAACCATACCTTATTTAATTATTTTTTTGGAGTCTCAATGGTATGCGGCGAGAAGCTTACCCATAATGTAGCAATAGAGAAATTGTTTTATCGCTCTTTTTGGACTACATTTTTTTTCATCTCCGGGAAAACTCTGAGAGACAGGATTAGAAACGGTCAAATTCGAGCAACTTGCGAAGTCCAGGATGTTGTCTGCTCTCTGCCCCCTGGCCGCCGACTTCTTGGACGACCTGCACAAAGATGGAGGGACAGTTGGGAGTCGATATCCTAAGAGGCAGAGTCGAATGAGAATGATACAGACCCAAAGGTCTATCTCAAGATAAATATCGTCGCCATAGTTCTCCAAATTTATAAAAAGGCACGCATAGGTATGTAATTTAAGTTACAACTTTATGTAATTAACCATTAGGTACCGACATACATAACATAGGGTGTAACAAAACTCGGTATAAAAGCGGGAAAACAGTGAATCTACTTCATATTTGGAGTCGATTTTGTAATATGACTTTTTCATCAGAGCTTAAAAAAAATTTTTTTTTCGTCTCACAAAAGTTTTCATAAGTATGGCATATTAAGTAAAATTGTTCAAATTCTTATAAAAACAAGTTTTTTTGTGTGGTTTTCTTCATGAATAGTATTAATTTGACTAAATACATGATATTTGATAACAATTTGCAAAAAAAAAATCGAAAAAAAAACCAACTTCATCCTCAATTTTCTCAAAAACTAAGGGTCGAATCAAAAAATTTTATTCTGAAAAATCGACTCCAACTATTTTGTAGATTTACTGGTTTCCTGCTTGTACATCGAGTTTTGTTACACCCTGTATATACGAACTAGTAGGTACCGTAACAAACTACATTAAAAAATCCCATGTATAATGATTTACTTCGATTGAAGTTACTGCAAGCGTTAAAGTACACAAGATTTCGTTTAAATCAATGATCCTTTCATACATATTTAACATAATACTATTAAATTACATTTTTTGATGTTGTCACTTCATTGGCCCGTGCTGTAGTGCTACATGTGTTGGAGATAACAATATGAATTTGTTTATCTTTCAAAACCTGAATTGAAATTCGACTTCATACTCGTAATACACAGGTGCACAGAATAAATAGTAGTCTATCTCACTCACCAACCTGCGGTATTTTTACCAACAACATTAAAGAAAATTTCCATCCTTTGTATTTGAGCCAGGTCTCGACTTAGCGGGTGTTTATTCATGCAGCTTCCACCGCTCCGCGCTCTATGGGTTTCTATACCAGTCTCTTCTCTTTTCTTCGGTCAGCTTGAGATCCGCCCGGCATTTTATCCGGGGGTATTCCGGCTGTCCAATTTTGAAACCTTGTAAGTCTAAAAAAAGACAACGATTAAGATGCGAGGGTGAAACAAAAAAAGAAAGATGACGATTAGATGAGAGGATTAAATAAAAAATATATAACGATTAAGAAAGAAGGATTAAGTAAAAAAAATACCGTAATATTCATCTCAAGTTCATACCCTAAAGTGCATAAGGCATTGCATTGGTACACCAAATGCAGTGTATCTTGATTATTTATAACGTGAAAGCAAGATAACTAGTCGAAGGTATCAAGATGTGAAATATTTTTACATGCATTTCAAAAAAAAAACTGTTATTAATGACACCGCCACCGCCGGGAATCGTCACCGTGACCTTATGCTTTGTGGCAATGAGCTAACCACTATACCACGAGGCGAACTGATATGTCATTCTGTATTTGTCTAAAAACAAAATGAAATATTTTAAATTTAATTAATGTATCATACTTGTAAATAATGTAAATGTTAGTTGTAAATGAAAACCTCAACACGGGCTTTGCCCAGCGAGGTATTTCATTGAGAAAAAAAAAAGTAATACCAATATGAAATATATAAATAAATTTAAAAAATATATACAAAAATAATAATTTTGCATATCTTATGAATAGTAAAATTACACACATTTTATTTAATGGAAATTAAATTTACTCTGTTTCATCAAATATAAACAGCCATGCATTTATTATCATTTAATAACACTACGGAATACAAAAAAACACGATTTTTCATATTATTGTCCATTACTAGGTTTTGAAATTCTATAGTCAGTTCTGCAAGATACTCGCACTAACTGTCCGGTCCCCGGCCGTTGAATAGGAGCGCGGGATTGAGTGAACGGTCGCTGATGTGAGTGCTCCTTGTAATACTGTGTTGAGGGGTCGAACCAACACAATCTATTTCAAAGAAACTTTCTACATAATAACATACTACATCATCCTTCGAAAATAGGCGATATTGACCCCCTGGGTTGATAGAGATCCCGACGGCATATAAGTGTTTACTTAATTGTAAAGCGTCCTTAGGGTGATTTGGCACTAAAAAAAATGGACGATTACTTATAGTGATAAAATGGAGGTCGAATAAAAAAATTAGGAATTTCATCACATGATAAATGTACTGTATTTATATTACATAACAGATATACTGTATTTGGTGTACCAATGTTTAGTAGTAGTATGTATTTATCAAAATGTATTTATCATGATGTAAGAAAACTCGATGTAAAAGCGGGAAAACAGTGAATTTACATCATATTTTGAGTCGATTTTGTGGAATAAATTTTTTGATTTGACCCACTGTTTTCGAGAAGATTGAGTACGAAGGTGATTTTTTTTTCGAAAATTTTTTGCAATTTTTTAAAAATTTTTTTTTTAAATTTTTTTAAATATTTATTTCATATGTTTACAAATAAAATAATACAATACTTAGACATAATTATAGGTACAATATTAGAACTTAACGCTATACCTCACCAATAAAAAAGACAGGTCTTGTGCTTATTGTTATCAAAATATCATGTATTTAGTCAAATTGATACTATCCATAAATTAAAAAAATTAAAAACAGCTTTTAATACGAATTTGTGCAATTTTACTTAATCTGCGGTTCTAATGAAAGATCAGATCCAAAAGCCACGTTACACATTCGACTCCAAATATGATGAAGATTCACCAGTTTTCGGTTTGTACTACGAGTTTTGTTACACCATACCATTTGTTGTACCTTTGTTCTACTTTTAACAGTGAAGTTTTTTTTAAGTTCAAATTATACGCGTATTCTATTAATTTTTTCTCTTACTTCATCCCGTTTAGGGACAATGTATTTTACTATAGAAGTTTCTTCCACTGCAAGGAAAATTCAATTCAAAAGTGGAAAGCTAATTCTAGACATTATCCCGCGAAAAAACTATTCAAACAAAGAATAGAGTTAGAGCTAATTAAGTAAGTGGCTATGAAAATAAGTGAACTTCAAGTACAAAAATTTTTGAGACATCTTTGTCCCTGTTTTTGCTAAGGGTACACGTTTCTAAAATGACGGTAAAAGATTGTAATGTGAAGTCGTGTCGGCAAGACGCTGCACATTTAAAATGCAAGAAATAAGTGACTCCGTGCCTTCAGACTCACTTGACATTTTAAAATACCCTCCAGATCTCCAAGACTTAATGAGGAGAACGCCTTTAAGCGAAGACAGTGAACTTATCACATTTTTGTACTTTTTGTATGTATGGTAATCGAAATAAATTATTTTTGTCGTAATGAGATGCCTGAAGCATAAAAAAAAACTTTTGGTTGTCTGTAAAGTCGGTTTACGGACGATAATTTTACGTGATAACGTCATAAGAAAACATTGATGAAAAATAGCATACTTTTATGAATTTAATTGAAATATTATTACGGAATTATCATTATTTTGTATAATACAAACCTGGAGTTAATTGAAAATTACATTTTTTTCCCTAAATTATTTTTTTTTTGCACATGTTAATTTCACTTTCACTTCGTAGCTTGTGTGCTGCTGCTGTCTCCCTTCTACTCGGACGCATCGGCCGATGGAGTGGAAGAGAGATAGATGCGTCACAAACCAACCGAACGCTTAGGCCGATCGTGCCTCTCTATCGCTTGTTCCGCGCTCTCGCTTGCACACTCGGCTCAGGCGGAACGTGACAATGAGTAATGCTTTTCGTGTGTTCAGCCGGCGTTCATCGATTTATTAGACGTTATCACGTCAATCTGAAATTTTTACAAAATTATCGAAAAATTGCTATTGTTCTACCGATACTTTAACAAATAATAATACCGAACTTTGAATAGATTGGTATGAATTACGCAGTAAATTTTTTCATTGTATCATTGAAACTTCTTACTCTTTTTGTATCTGAACAGTCGACAGAATTGACTTGAAATTGGCGTTTCTGAGTATCAATTCACACGCGGAAAAGTGTTAAGATTTACGGTATGCACGGAAGGAATACACCGTACCCGAACATCCCAGGTTACGTGACTGTGAAGGAGCATAGCCGGCGTCTTCCTAATAGATAAAGTGAACATTTTCCCTTGATAGCATTCTTCAACACATTTTCAACTGATAAAGAGCTAAAAAGTGTTCTCCATTCTAGTATTTTCTCACGAATAAGTCATAAATCCGATACATACTTAAGTGATTCAATATGAACAACTTTCAAACTATAATAAAACAGTTTTGTATGTAAAACGTTATATGTATCTAAATACTGTTTTAAAAACTGAAAACCATCGTAATAATACGGTAATGGATTTTTTCGGATTTTATCCATTTTTTAATAATAATGATAATAAATAATACAGCTTCATTAGTCATTTATATAATATGATAGATAATACATAAACATGATAAAAATACAGACTTACGGTTTTCGCCATTTCTTCCAGTAAACCTTACTAAAAAGAAAGTATAAATATAAAAACAAAAGAAAGTCTAGTGGAGAACAACGCAATTCAAACTTTTCGACTTTTAAACCTGAAAAGAGAACAATGCATCAACAGGTGAAGGACATCTTGAGAGGTCACTAACTTTGCCATTCAAAAGACTACCATCGATGAAGTTTCTTAATTAATCCTTCTCCATCCCAGGCAGAGATTGATCTTTATAGCTTTGGTTTTTTTGTACATTATTCTAGTATGAAATATTTACCGCGATATGAAATATATACCTACGACTGGCAAGTTTAAGACTGATCATCTTCCTTCATAAAACAATTGATCAAGATTCGCTACACTTGTATATCAATGCAGTGCCCTATGCACCATTGGGTGCGGATAAGAGAGAGTAGTAGTAATGCTCTAGTTGTGTTACCTGGAGTGCTAGAAGTACGCTTAGCTTGGAGACAATTTGTGGAATGTGGGTTCCACTAACTCTTTACTCCGATTATGTTATTACTTCGGAATTGGTCTGGTATCTTTGTTTCACAGTAAATGTAAGCTTGTAAATTGAGCGTTTTTGTCATGAAAAAAAACAACCTCTAAAAATAAACAATGCGGTTTATAATAACGTATAATAAATTAATGGAAACAAATTGGTAGAAAGAAGTGTCTGAGTGTGTTCTTTTCATACTTTTTTTCAATGTATATGTGTGGTACTATCTCATATAAACTCAAAAAGGGTTTTAAAATGACGTTTTCAAACGAGCCTCGAGTCACATTAAAAAACAATACTCTGGAGTAAACTTGGTGTCCTGAATATAAAATTGTAAGCAGAAGAAACCCCTAACCAACCCTTGTGCACGATTATACAATTCCTGTTTGTTTTAAAAATAACAGAAATACTTGTATTCTTATTTTTGTGGTTAGTAGTTGCATTTTTGAATGGGAAAGTTATTTACTAGAAATATTAACCCACTTTAAAAAAATAATACGTTGCTAAAAAGAACTAGAATAGGTATATATAATACCTATTATGTAGTTTATTGTTTGACAACGTTGGGCATTAATAAAATTTTATTAAGTTTATTTTCGACTTCAATAATATTATAACCTGCAGGATCGTAGGTAAAGCAATTGGTTGCTAGTTCTCGTGCCCAAGTCAAGTAAACTGCCGTTGGATTGTCAACACATCCAACCAAGGTTTGGCAGAGAGGATAGAACGCCATATCACTATGTCTGTTCACATTACCTTCGATTCTTCAATGTTTAGACATTCCTTATCATTATGTATGTAGTATAACATACTTATAAAATAAAATTACACTCTTGTATTCCGTACACAAACGTCTGGATTTGTAAATGTACAAAATTGAGGTCAATTTTCGTACTGTTCGTGTCCATACGTATCGATAAGACCGGTATCAATTTTCATTAGTTCACTTTGGTATACTTTCACGTTATATTGCTAGAATACTTCGCCTAAGTCCGCTGCCTTCTTGAATGTCGATAGAAACAATATTGAACGTAAATGTGTATTTTGGGAATGTGATCGTCATTATACTGTCAATCAATAAATTTGATGTATTACTGGTGTCGCTGGGTAACTTTTTTATATCATTTTAGGCCCTCATATTTATACTCGTAGTGGTGGTTATAATTATTAGGTTATCAACTTTTCCCTTTATTTAGCTTTTTTTATATTCGATTATTCGGCCATAAAACAAGCATAATTTCATTCAAGCAAAACATATCAAAACATAGTACTTCAGTAAAATCAATATTTTTTTAGGGTAAGTTGGACCTGATTATACTGTAATAATAAAACACATATCTATCCAATCAAAAAAATTCCTACCTGTTTTGCGATAATTACTTTTTTTTTTGGTTTAAAAAAAAAATAATTAACCACCTCAACAGGCCAGGAGGCCCAATTACAGAGGGGAACAACGTCGCATACACCCAGGCTTGAAAAAAACTCCTTTTAATTTTTGTGTTCTCACCGGGAATCGAACCCGGAACCTCCGTACCGTGAAACCTTACTTTTGAAATTCGATTAAAATAATTATGTTTGGTAAATAAAATAAAAACTAAGATTCGAAAAAAATTTACAATGTATATATTAGCATTTAATTGATTTTTAAAATTTAACATGTGGTTTAAAAAAATTATAAACACGGAGTACTACAGTGCATGGCTTTATGATGTGTTTATACTATTACTTCGAGGAATAGGTATACAGTTACAAGAAGTGTGATAAAAGCCGTAAAAAGGAAGAATTGCATAGAAGGTTTTTGATTATCCTAATAATTATTGATCCTATATGAAAAAAGTAACTATATCGAACGTTGATTGATATGGCATTTATTTTGTAGAAACTCCATGATATCTTATGTAAAATCAAAGAAACGATTTTTTTGGTTCTACGTGATTTTATTATCAAGTTAGTGACAATTGTTTCGCCTTGTAAGACAGTTTTGATAATGCCCTTACAAGGCGAAACAATTGTCACTAACTTGATAATAAAATCACGTAGAACCAAAAAAATCGTTTTTGATTTTAACATAATATATCGAAAGTCTTGGACTCGCCCAAAAGGTTCCTAATAAACTCGTACAGTACAGTGTTGTTGTGAGATATGTATGTGACAGAGAGAGATTGAGTGTGAGGGCGACAAAAGATGTATTTTATAAAAACAGTATTTAAAAAAAAAGATAATAATATAGATAACAACGTAAACCATACTAGAAATAATTAAATTAATGACATAATTTTAATCGACATGTTTGTTTGTTATATGTACACATACTAACAAGCGTGTATCCATCTGAAAGGTCTCCATACGCCTCTGTAATTTTGTCTGGCTTTATATTTTACACAATTTTGAGTAGAAATATTTAACGAGAAAAGAAATAGCTTTCGGAGCCTAAAGCGTAATTTTATCACGTATACTCGACACAGCCATATTATATGTTATTAGGAACGTAAAAAAAGGGGTTGACGTAATGACTTATTTCAAGTAAAATGAAATTGACTTTATATTGAAAGAAAACGCGAAACATTATATTTTTACTTTTTGGGATAAAATGATGCGATCAAGGGGGAAGGTTTTTGGTAAAATTTTATCTTTCAATTCCACGTTTTACCCACGTTAAAAATGACAGATTGATGTTTACTTTACTTTATTAACTTCACTAAAACGTTAAAAAACATTAAAATTAAAAAAAAAATTAGATATCTATATTTTTGTTAATTATTCCGGAAACTCAACCGGAGAGTAAAAATAATTAAATTATAATGACATCATAATGAACCAGTTATTTAAATTATTTAAATTTAAATTCCCTCAACATTCCCCATCCAAAACAACGATAAATAATGGTTCACTGATTACTGTAGCATTGTTATGAGCTTTTATTGGAAATATGTTATCAGGAATAACGAATACCGATTTTTTACGGTGTACAATGAACTAAGTGGATGAGTACAAGACGAAGTAGTTGGAAGACATAAGTTAAAACAGATTTGAACAGGTGAGGGAATTCATATTATCTGGGATGGTCGTGACGTAGATAATGGGCTTGTAAAACTATTTTTTTCGTGCATGCAGAAAAGTTTAAACAAAAAAATAACAAGAACATTGGTGCAATCCGTTTATTAATACGATAATTAATAACAGAGATACAATCATTTTAAGTTTGATTTTTGTAAAGATTTTGTATGATACGTCACCGATCGTATGGGGAATAAAAACTATGAATGATTATATCTCGCTTATTATTTATCGGATTTACAAACGGATTGCACTGATGGTTTTTAATTTTAGCCCATTGTATACCAGAATTAGAGCAAAGGGGTTCAGAAGGGCCTGCGCGCTGCAAGGAGGTCCTTTCGGCAAGGGAGGCAAGGAAGAAGTTTCTTAAATCAGAACTCCTGTCCAGGAGCTCAATCACAGATAACTTTCGACGTAGTTAAAACGTGCTAACCACGTGCTAACGTTAACCATTTGACCGATCACAATATTTAGCTTGCCGAACGCCGGCTAAATGCAATACGGCACTCGAGAAAGATTGAAAGAAGATATGTGCGAAGAAGATATATCTCGGGAAATGGCTCGGAACTTGATGCGCTCGTTTAATAATCCCGATCGATAACTTTTAACTCGTGTTCCATTGTGATCGCGAAAACGTTAAACATCCATGTTAAGAAATCGTTATCACGTCGCTTATTACCGCGTCGATAGTGATCTTTGATCGAGCTACAGAAACGTGAAGTTGCGTTTTATATGATATCGTGCATGAGATCGCGGGTTCGATTTCCATAGGGGGTTAGTATGAACTGTTTTTATTTGTGATTTGTGTTTGTTAATGTGATTATTATATTAATATTTCATGAAATAAAATGATCAAGATACACTGCACTCGGTGTATCGATGCAGTGTCCTATGCACCATTGGGTGCGGATAAGGGAAAGTAGTAGTAGTAGTATCACACATTATCGGATATTTTTTAGATAAAAAAAAAGAACTAAAAATAAAACCAATGAGTAGTAAAACCCTAATGCATATTATATTCCTACTCGTTAAATATCAGCCGAATGAACAAGAATAATGAATCCTGACGAAGCTGATTTAATTGAGTTTTCTCATTACATATTTACAGGAAAATGCAGGTAGATTCTAAATCGATTTTAAATGAAAAGCTCATCGCTTGAACGGTAAGTGAGCTGATTTTCTACACGCGATTTGTTCTCCAAGAAAAAAAGTTTGTTTTTATATATACGCCATTACCCAGTATTTTATGGCCCATATGACGCAGTGTTGGAAAGTTCTACGTGGAGTGTTGTCCTGTGTGTGACGTAATTGTTTTCCACCCCTTTGGGAAAGAAATATTGTTAGCGGAAAAAAAATTTTCTAAATAATTATTTGGAAAACCCCCGACGTAGAAGCACCACGGGATTGATAGGTGTACGGTAGACGAAACACGGAACAAACAGATTTTCAAGAGATTTACGAGCAATGAGTAATGCCCACTTTATGCAGGACTGAAAACTGGACAGTCTGTCAAAAGATACGCTTAATGTGTATATTTTTTAAACGTGATGGTAAGTTATTAGAGTATGTTTGGACAGTGAAAGCCCCACCCTTTTCCTAGACGGTTTAAAAGACTATTGAGTCTTTTTTCAGTCCAGCACAACTCTACCGATTTTTTAAAGCTAATCCGCGAAATTTAAAAGATTCAGTTTTAACTGGAAAAAGCGAAAGAAAAGAATGTTAAATACGCGACCAAACGCTTTTATTGCCCCTATCACTGTCTCGGCTCTAAGATTGTCATAAACACATTCACCCCAACCTGCTCAAGGAGCTGGCCCAATTTTACAGTGATAGGGATATTAGTAATTCTACCCCTTTTTTTAGTAGTTAGTTACAACCACCACCCGCCCAACCGCAGCCTCCCGCCAACCACGCCCAGAGAAGACGCGGCAGCAACCTCGGCCGAGTCCAAACCACAACATACAATATTCAACCAGTCATCCTATCTGGCGGACCTATTTCATGCGTCCCCTGCCGCACCCTATCCACATCCTAACCAAAACAAGACACAGTCATACGCAAAGAAATGAGAAAGAAGGACTCTAACAAGGAACACCCACGCCAGTCCCCAGAAACGCAGCCCCGAGGGGCTCAGGCAAACGAGTATGTTTGGACACAGGTAACTGTTAATACAGCTAATAATGAAAGCTCCACCCTTTTCCTAGACTGCTTTTAAGACTATTGAGTCTTTTTTCAGTCCAGCCAACTCCACCGATTTTTTCAACAAGCTAAACCGCGATTTTAAGATTGTTAGTGTGATAAAAATACGGATGAATTTACAATTATGTACGCGAACAAATGCTTTTATTGTACCCCTACCACTGTCTCGGCTTATGTATTATAATTGTCATTGTTTCCATCACCCAAACCAACCAGAGTCGGCCCAAATTAACAGTGGTAGGGATGTTGGTACCGGTCCCCACACGGGTGGTTGTAATTACTAATAAATAATGATCGGGGTAGAATACAGCTAATAATGTAAATATGTTATTTGTTTTTTACGTTTTTAAAGCATTCAATATACCAAACGCTTACATTAAAAAAAACATCAACTGTCAGGTCAGCCAAACCATACAATATTCCATACAGTTTTTGCTTTATACGGGATAGTTTGCAAACCGCACATGAAACTGTACAGTTTTTTTTCCCCGTATAAAGTGCGCTTAGAGATTGAATTTTTTGTACTGTTTTGTTATGTTTAATTTGGTCTTAACATGAAATATTTATTTACATACGATATCATATATTTCATGATGATACTTATCATGAATCATCCTACTTTCATGTAATAAAATGATCAAGATACACTGTACTTGGAGTATCAATGCAGTGCCCTATGTCCATTGGGTGATGGGGATATGGGGATAAGGAAAAAGTAGTACTTTTTTATCGTTTAGTACTCAAGAAATCCCTTAGATTAACCAAAAAATAGATGTATTCGTTTTTAACTTAAGTAATCAATTCCTTGATTACCGTTTAATGCCAAATTTTAAAAATTTATTTAGATTTCTGTATACTAATTTAAATGAACGCATTTATTATTTTTTTAATCAAAATATTACAAATGTCTATGTAAAAATTATATAGTACTAAATAAATATAATAATAAAAAAATATATATTTCTTACAGTCAAAGTAAATTCTGAGGTGAAGTCTGACTAATCGTTGTTCTTTTAAAAATCCCCTAATTTTTCATTGCTTAATCACAATATCTTATGTAGTAATTAATTTTTTATGTCGAAACAACCACTTTTTAATAATTACTTAAAAAACTGGAAAATTTTAAAAACACAAAACAAAAGTAGCACATTTAGTAAGCAAATTACATTTGAACAGAAATGTAAATGTTTTCAAAAAGCAATTTTACTGAAAACAATGCCCGCCAGAGTAACAAAGCGGTTTGTAGTAAATTGTGGTTTCAAGGGAGGTTTTTCAGCAAACTATTCCGTTATGAATACGGTCGCGCATGAGCTATAGCTCAGTTTGCGGTATTGTTTTTAACCTAACTTTTTCAATTTTTAATCTCAACTGATGCTTTGAGGGTGCTTTGTTCTTCGGTCGGAGCGCAACAGTTGCATAGCTTTCTCAATTTCCAGTATTTTTAGTAAGCTTCACGCTGAAATTATTCTAGATCGCGAAGACAAGAATAGCCAGAGAACAAAAACTCGTTTAGTAGAAATACTAATTGGGTTAAAGTAAGGCCTCAGTAAATGTTTGTTTTATAAAGATGCAGGCATTAACAGGTTAAAAGTTTAAATAAATTTATTGAAAAACTGAATCCATGAAAAGTCTGCAGAGTGCGATGATGATTAACAAATGTTTGGTTTAAATTGATTACATATTATTATTTTCATAGTCTTCGATGCTTCAATCTATTGAGAGTACTGGTCGCGGATAATTACAAGAAAAGTCTTCACTCGCGTATGCTTCCAGCTGTTTGTTTTATTACAAAAAGACGCTTAAATATATATTGCTTATCAGAAATTACCTTAAATATGGTAGATCATCTAATCTATTTAATTGTTGTAACAAAATCAATTTCTTTAAAAACATTTTGAACGTATACAAATACTTGTAGACAAATTACTGGATTATACCCATGCTGGGCTGATATCCGATATTATTGATATCCCAACAGAGACAAAGGAACTCTAGAAACGAATGTGGGTTATCTAGGCGTTTACAGGGATAACCCACATTCGTTTCCAGAGTTTCTCTGTCTCTGTTGGGATATCAACAATATCTAAAATCAGTTTTAATTTTAAAAAAGCAGACGGTTTAAGAATATTTTCCTTAATGTTTGAGCTTAATGGTTAGACCGTTACGATAGTGCATTTTATTAATGTATTATGTAATATCAGAATTAACTAATTAAATTAAAAATAATTATTATTGTAAGCAGGAATGTAAATTTATAGCTGTTTTGCCGCAGACATCAGCCTTAGGAGATTAAGAAGTCCTGCGGTCAGTCGTGTGAGTAAATAATAAAAAAGCCCATAAATATAAGGGTTGAGATCATGCAACATTAAATTGTTTCCAAGACACGAGACTGTACGTAGGGTGGGAGTTACGCGAAATGTCGGAATGAATATTTGATTGACCAGTGAAGGTTGCGTTTCTCCCTTACTGAACAATTACAGAAAAATACAATTTTACGATGGTATAAAATGTTACGTGACGTACCGTAGTATCTCGGGGTGAGGTATTAAACGGGTTTAAGGGGCGGCATCAGGCAGATGATGTTGAGGTTATAGCTCTTTCTCTTTCTCTTATCTGCACCGAATGGTGCTCGAGTCACTCTATTTGTACATATATCAAGTCAAAGTGTATCTTTACTATTTTATTACATGGAGATAAGATGATTAGTCTAACGCCAGCTTAAAAAAATATTTTAAACAACATTTTTGAAATGAATACAAATACTTGTAGACAAATAACTGGATTATACCCATGCTGGGCTGATATCAGATATTATTGATATCCCGACAGAGACAGAGAAACTCTGGAAACGAATGTGGGTTATCTAGGCGTTTAAAGGGCTTACGACCTGTCATTGGCTGGATTAAGTGGCCACTTGACGTACTACAACATTCCCATTATTTACTCTAGAAGACGCCTGAAGACGTCTCTTCAATTTTTTATTTTTGCTTTATATTTTTAAGTAGTAAATCTTTTAAATAACATTTTTGAAATGAATACAAATACTTAGACAAATTACAGGATTATACCCATGCTGGGCTGATATTAGATATTATTGATATCCCAACAGAGACAGAGAAACGAGAACGAATCTGGAAACGAACGAACCACATTCGTTTCCAGAGTTTCTCTGTCTCTGTTGGGATATCAATAATATCTAAAAAAATATTGTTCATGAAACAAAATTATAGTTTTTTAAAAGTTAAATTAGTGTGTCAACATTACTTAGTAAAATTTAAGAAAAATAGACTATAAAATAAAAGTTGTTGTAAACTAAAAAGGTGTTTGTGTTAAAGGGGTTTGTATGAAATGTCACATGTGATTTTAACGTAGGAACACAAAATGTCGTTCCGAGATTTTCTTGCATGGAGAATTAGCCTCGTGTTTGATGCGAATTTGACATTTGACCACAGATTATAATACATATTATACTAGTCGGCAATAGAAAGAAAAAATAATAATATGGTCAGGCCAAAATGATCGCATTGATCCATAAAATTATTATGTAACGTCGAGTACTTGCCTACGAATAACGTTACACTTTGTTTAATAATAAAATTTTCCCTCACCAAGCACAAGAGCTTGTCTTTTTTATTGGATTGCGTTAAAGTTATATTGTATAATTATTGTGATATTAAGCTTTGTAAATTTGATTCGATAATGTATTAAATAAATAAATCTTATCCGTTGACGATATCCGTCAATGAGGAGTTTTTTAAAAATAAATATTTACGAATAAAAACTAATTAATCTTTACGCTTTTTCTCCGAAGGGGTATGATATTATAAAATATCATACTTAAAAATTGGTTTTATTTCATTTATTTAGTTTAAATACGTTTTTTTAAATTTAACAATAATCACAGCTACATAATATTATATGGCACCTCTGCAGCCCTATGCCGACCCTTAATAGTACCAAAATGGCTCGGGAAGACGAAGGGTGTGTTTTATTTCTCGTTTTTGTATGAATTATTTCACCGAGGCTATGTCACATGTCACTCTTTCTCCTGTGGGATTATTTTGACGCAGGATCAGATGGCTGATTAATGGTGTCAGGAGTTTTGCCTTGAAAATATTGAAGATGAAATCTCAACCCTGAATACATTACACCGCGAATCTAATTTATTATTATAATTGAAGTGTGCGAGTTATAGAATATGACAAAAGTAATATCATACTATGAATTCATTTTTTGTTAGCGCATTACAGAAGATTACGATCGAATTATATACGCACAGTAAGGTTGATAGTCGTAGTCATTAAATCTAAGCTGAGATCTGGATACTTTCTATTTTATACACCGGATTTTAATATGCATTGTTTATTTTTTAACACTTTCATAATAAGCATATTGTAAATCTTTGAAAGCAAAATTTTATTTGTTTTCTGGCATCACTCGATTATAATTTACTATGAGGAAAATAAAAAATAAAAACTGAGTTCCTTTGAAATATTCTAAGGAGTTCCTTAAAAAAAAATAAAAATATTTACCTATTATTTATTTAAAGACTTAACTGATCTTTGATTAAAAACTGATTGGTTTACAGGTGGTTTCTGGAAGAGGGCGTTAGTAGTAATTTTGCTTAGTATTTTAATTTCTCTGAAAATATAATTGGTCGGTTAGCTCAGTGGATAGAGCAGCTGACCTGCTATCAAAAAAACCCTGGTTCAAGTCCGGAAGGGAAAGATTATTTTTAAGTAATTAAATGTCTGCACTCTGCACCTTGTAATAATTGTTAAATAAAAAAGAAAAACTATTGGCATTTTCAAGTCCTGTAGCTTCATTTCCAGATGAAAAATGTGAATAATAATAGTATTTAACTTGTAGAACATACTTGAATAGTGATTGTACAGTTCAAAATTATATTTTGCTCTGCTACTCACAATTAACTTAATTTTCATATGCGCAGGCGTTTATAAAACTAATGTGATATTATATTTTTAGTTATAAACTGAATCTACAATAACTCACAAAGTCGATTGAAGAAATAAGTAATGTTTAAAAACAGAGAAAGTGTTCAACTTCCAAAGTTGGAAAGTTAGTTTTAAACAATTGTTAAAACTTCCCTTATTGAGAGGGGTGTGAAACCAAGGACGTGTTATTGTACCAAACGTTAGAGCTCGAAATTCCGAAATTGTCACAGAAGGTTATTATGCCTCTTAAATGTTTCGCACTAAGGGCGATATAATACTTTACTTTAATGGGCGAAGAAACCTTCTCTACAGAAACTGTTTGAAGAGTTTTCCTTACAAATTTCCCCGCAATCTTGTGCTTTCGGGATATCTGCTTCTTCAATAGCTGAAAAATATTACAGAGGCAATAATTTATTTTAAATTCTGGCAGACAGTGTAATAATCGTTAATTAAAAGGCGGCAGATCTTTATGTAAGTTTAATTTTGTGCCTCTGTGTGAACAAGATTAGGGAGGAAGTTAAATTTACCGAATCTCAGTTTATTCGGATGAAGCAATTCCGCGATGATGAAAATTACCTTATTTATCTCAGTTATGCGCTCCATTTCATTCTGATGCAGAAAATTGGGAAATTCCAGAAAATTAATGGAAAGAACTTCATTATTTCTTGTGTTTGTAAAGAAGTAGAGAGACCAAGCTACGAACGTTGTAGTGCGGTGGAAAAATTATTAAAAAACAAAAAAATATATTTTATAAATAAATCAATATTAAAATTTTGTATTCGCTTATCTTACTCTTTTCATGGTACAGTCTCTATACCTGAAAGTTAGCTCACATATAAAACTCATTTGAAACGTTGAGGTACTAGTATATTATGAGACAAACAAAATATCCTAGTGGTATACAAAAGCAGCAATAAAATATAAGACCTGCTTAGTTAAACAAAAATGTCGATAATAATTATTCTCTACCGATATCGGTAATTAAACTACATGCAAACATTAAATTATATTATTACATATTTAACTATTTTAAACCTTAATTCCATCAATCAAAGTAAAAAATTAAAAGAGTAAAATATAAATACATTGAAATACCAAATTGTAATCAGACAATTAATTATACATATACCTATTATTGTTCAAAAGTAGATCAAATACATTAGCAATAATTTATTTTTTTATGAATCAAATCAACAAAACAATAATAATATACACATAACATGCATTATCAGTAAAACCCATTTCAAAAACCTGATAACCCATATTTTACATGTAATACCAAACTTATGACTAATTCCTATTATTAATTACAGTCGATAATAATGACCAAAAAATTAACACACTATCCAAGGTAATGTGTTTCTAATTGTATGCGGAATTAAATTTGATTTTAACGTTTAAGTAAGTTGATATTGTTCCGAATTTGTTCCGTTTATGAACCGACACACAAAGGGGTAATCAATAAAGCTTTTGCCTTTAAAGAAAACGTACAGAATAGTTTGAAAGTGTTGCGTTGTATTCGGCGCTAAAGTACACAATCTCACGGAACCGTTAGTCTAAGCTCTAAGCCGAAAAGAACATTCATGGCTAGATAGCGTGCGTTTCGCGCGAATGCTCAGCTACGGGGACTAGGGATGCAAATATCGCTAAAATAATATCAACATCAATATTTTTTTTAAATGCTTGAAAAAATATTGAAATATCCACACTATTTCAGCTTAGGTTCTGTCGGCTTAGGTTTCATTGAAAATAGTAAAGACTTACATTCATTATTCATTATACCATATCCGCTCCCTATGTGGAGCTTATGGAATCCACAAACTGCCCCCAGGTCAAGCGATCGGCCGCCAGCTCCCGTGCATCCTCCCAAGTCAGGTTCACGTCCCGCAAACTGCCGACGAATTGTCAACAGTGGACGACTAAGACGCTAAGAACCTGATGCTTTGTAAAATAGACAAGCATGGTTAAGGCTCTCGGGAGGCCTAGCCAGCCGAAACGCCTTCGCCGGATGACAGTAGATACCAAGGGTTGCAGTGTCTGTTGCCTCACCTCTGTGGTCCACCACCGCACACCTAATATTCTTCGAAGACACATATTCTCAAAACTCAGAAGTCTGCTATTTTGGGCCCTGGTTAGGTGCCACAATTCGCAGTCATAAAGGAGAACATAGATTTACATACTATTGGAAAAACATTAATTTACTTATAGCCCTTTTTTCATATTCTCTTGATAACATATTCCCTTCCTTTGTAAAGCATATGGATTACACAAACTGCCCTAAGGCAATCGAATGGCTACCAGTTCCCGTGCATCCTCAAGTCAAGTCAAGTTCACGTGCTAAAATTCTGACGCAAACTGTCATATGATTTTTAGCGAAATATCGATGTTTTTGTAATATCGATACATCGTATGCATCCCTATACGAAACCCGCTGGATTTAGAATAAAACGTGAGGATGGGAATAGTCGAATGATATTTAAATAACTCTTTATATTCCAAAAGGAACAAGTTAAGTTTTAATGTTTTTTCGGAAGTTCTTACATATTATAAACTATTGATTGAAATGTTGCTTTTGTAGAAGGGAAAAACCAAATATTTTTAATTCAGTTTCTTAAACCAATCTTCAATAACATACGTATGTATTTTATTGATTTTTGGTCTCTAATATGTCTTACATTATCTCTAAAACCTATAGAACTGAGAAAAAAACGTATTTAAAGTGCAGATATGTTGCATGTGGTAAAACGCAAAAAACTCAGGCGGAAAAATAAAAAATATAAACCTGTGTTGGTAGTTTTTTCTTCAGGTCTCAACTTGAACTTCTGGTAATCCCTAAACTAGTTTCCTGCCTCCCTTAAGCCGCACTCAAATGACATCCCGGTAGTGGCTTTTATCGTTTAGTGAGGTGAATGGAATTGAAACA
Source organism: Micrasema minimum (assembly GCA_022494985.1). Lineage (NCBI taxonomy): Eukaryota > Metazoa > Arthropoda > Insecta > Trichoptera > Brachycentridae > Micrasema > Micrasema minimum. Next base: position 74,403 of record JAGVSP010002592.1, read on the forward strand.
ACTTTAAGCTTAACTTAGCTAAGTGGACTGTAGCAAAAGAGCCTCTTTTTGCAAAACGAAAACATCATTGAATATTTCTTATCATCAAATTACAATTAGCACGCCATTTTAATTTATTTTTGATTTAATTTATCTCGAGGTAACTATTTAAAAGGGTGGTAAAATGTAATTTCTAGGGTTCATAAAATTTAAAGTTTTTATTAATAATATTTTTTTAGTTTAATCAAAGGAAATGTAATTAATGTGTGTTATTCAAGAAACTGACATACATATCCATAATTTTTTGCGATTGTACTATACCATACCGCAAAATTAAAATTGATTAACTTTTGATAATTTCACTAAATAGTAATCTGGTTTTATTGCGTTTTATTACAATTAGATTTGGCGTAAAAAAATATTTTTAAAACCCTTATCTTTAATTAAATGTTACGTGTTTTTATTGTATTTATTCGTGTAGTAAGTTCTTAGATTAAGCTCACTACTCAATTTGGGACTGTTTTTATTGTTGAAGCCTTCCTATGATTTTAGAAGGTTTTCATTTACAGGATATATTAACGTCCAAAAACGATAGCAAGCAGAAACAATTAGAGTCGACTTTAACTCGCTGAACTTTCGTTGTAACGGTTGCTTAAATTTGTGCTGGAACTTAAAGGCCTACACTGTTATTCAAAAGTTCCAAGATGGAAGAGGGCTGAGGTACTAAAAAAGATAAAAGTCTCCAGTATTATTCATTGAGAAAACACTCTCTCTCGAGTTTACCGGATTAGGTGAAATTATTTCATTGTTTTCTGTTCTAGATGCGACATTTATGTTCCTATTAAGGAGGGAAATTATTACTCTCCCTTTCTTCAGGTAGTAAACAGTTACAATTATATATATTACTAGATATCTTCTGAGTGTTGGGCTCTAATCTGTAATCAAATTATTCTACCCACTTTTTGATCTAAACAATAAAAATATATTTCATTCCAAGTATATTTAAATATAAAAATACACCAAAGCTATTGTAGTTTAATTTATAGTTAATCATTATTTTAATATAACAAATCAAATTAAACAAATGGTACATAAGTTAGCGTAAGAAGGCAAAGCGCTAACTGGTCAAATAAATAAAAGTGGTAGAGCACCAAGTATTTTTATTTAACTTTTATTAGTTATATAAAAAGTATTAAATTATAGAATTTCACCAAGTAATGTCAGTAAAAAATATAAATCAAATTATATTAAATCAGTTTAAAAAATTAACTAAAAGAAATTTCTTTAATACACGAAAATAAGTGCCTTCCAAGTTTGTAAACAAGCTGAAGTTGATTTATCTTCGAAGATATTTAATATCAAGTAAAACAAGTAATACGATCTTAACGAAATTTAAAAAATTCCGTTAAATTTGTGTACGACTAAAGTTTCATAACATTTCCAATGAATAAATTAGCTATTGGTGAAATTCTATCAGGACATTACATCAAAACATTTTCTACCAGAGTTTTCCCCAACCATAAATTTGAATTTAAATTATTCAAATGTTCGTATTTTACATGGCATAGCACAATAGAGAATAAATACGAGTAATCATAAATAAGACCTTGCTGCTCCACATATAGCTACCTGGAAAATTTGAAATGGATATGTTTATTTCGTCGACAAATTAATTGGCTTGTGAAAATCTTAGGGCGAATTGTGTCTTCATTTAAACAACAGGCTCAAAACCGAAATTAATTACGCTTTACAATAACAAGGGTTGCTGACGTACAGAATTTTATTTAGAAAAGGGGCAGGAACCATAAACAATGTTCGGTCAGTAAATAAATATTTAAACAGATTAAAGAGCATTGCCGCAAACTTAAATTGTACGTTGCTGTTACTTCGTTTATTATTTCATATCCAAGGATCCAAAAGTCTCTTAAATATTCAGGACTCGAAACGTTTTAAATTAGCTTTAATCTGTTGATTTATTTAAAGCTTAAAAAGGGTAAAGAATTGGGTACATAGTTTCCGAGAGTAATTTAACCCCGATCGGAAGGGAGCGTTAATACGATAAAGGTGAAGAGGTAAACACGTGAGGCAAATGAGTGTATAAGAAACTTTTGGGAGGGATAAATGGCGATAATATGAAATAATTAGCGCTGATCTAGCAGAAACGAGCTAAGGGCAAACATTACGAGAGTAAATGGGTAGGCTACGCTGATCGCAGATTGTGTTTACTCACTCATATTCGGGATCATTTTAATTAGATTCGCAATCCTATCTCTGGAGTTTGGACCGACTGACTGCGTGCTTGCCGCTTGCGGTGAAGGTTCTAGATATTCTAGTTTCGAACAAGCAGCACTGGGCCAGCTAATAAATATGATTGTTATCTATCTTTTGGGCGTAATTCAAACTGCCATAATTACAAGAATTTGAATCTCAGTTTGAACATTACAATACAACACAATAACAGTACGGAAATATTAATTAATCAATTTTCAAGGGAAATTATTAGAATAAATATCGTCGTTAAAATTACATTATTATTATCTAATTTAATTAAAAATACATAAACATATGTTAACCGTTGTGTTTAAAACCTGTTATCAATTTTAAAAATATCGATTGGTGAGAAGTTTACAATTTCACACGCTTTGAGATTCGTTAAAAAATCAATTTGCGGTTTTTAAAAATAGATAGGTACGTATAAACTAACATCATTATGTAATAAACTAATTTACATCAATTCACAGAAAGTTAATCACACGGATTCATTTGTGAAAAAAAATTAACGTGCCTAAACAAAATACGAATTCGTGTATATGTTTAACTAATTGATAGATATTTTTTTAATAAAACACAACATTATATAAATTATAAAACTAATTGTTTAACAACCGAGAAAAAGCACCAAACAGGTTTTAATATAATAATAATAATAATACATAGCACTATCCAAAGATCTTTGGTTAAATTCCGCTTTAAAGTCACGCAAATGAATAAGTACAAGACTTGGATAGTTCATATTTGACTTCAAGTAATTTTGCTGTAATTTTCTCTGTAGGAGGAATATTTTTCTGTAGGAGGCTCGGTGCCCGACTCGCCTCTAGATTAGCGAGATTTAGAATAGTTCGTGACTCGTCGGAATTCAGTAGTCTGATGTGAATTTCTAGAATTCCATAACCTTTATAATCAAACCATTGCTTTCCCCACAAAAAATAAATCCCATGCAGAAGGAATTTGTCATCCAATATCTTTTTCAGGGAAATATTTTGGTTCAATAAAGAAATAATGTCGATGAAAAGAATCCGAAGTTTACCAAATAAATACGGGTTAGTGGAGAATTCTCAAACGAACCTCATAAGTAACTTTGTCATGGCCGAAGTAAAATAATGGTTTCCTAGCTTATTGAAATGTTGAAGAACTGAAGTTTTGAAGGTATAAGTTTTTAAGTTTTTGTATAAGCACAGTAAATAAGTAATAAACACAAAACTATATTAAAAATGTATGTAATATCAGATAATCAATGAAACTTTTCTAGATCACGCTTTTACTGAGAAAAAAAAACCTTAAAATGTATGTTACACCTCTTCTGAGCTAAATTACATAAAATCTAATTTAAAAATTCGGTACTCCGCAAAACTCTGACTAGATTTACATTTTTAATTAGTATTTTTTAAATTCTCCTGTTCTCCTCTATGGCTGCGAATCATGGCACCTAACCAGGGCCCAAAACAGCAGGCTTCTGAGTTTTGAGAATATGTGTCTTAGAAAAATATTAGGTGTGCGGTGGTTTGACTTTGTAAGGAAGACAGAGGTGAGGCAACAGACACTGCAACCCTTGGTATCTACTGTCACCCGGCGAAGGCGTACCGCCTGGCTAGGACTCCCGAGAGCCTTAACCATGCTTGTCTATTTTACAAAGCATCAGGTTCTCGGCGTCCTGGTCGTCCACTGTTGACAATTCGTCGGCAGTTTGCGTCATAGCTGCGGGACGTGGACTTGACTTGGAAGGATGCACGGGAGCTGGCAGCCGATCGCTTGGCCTGGAGGCAGTTTGTGGAATCCATATGTTCCACCCTAGGGAGCGGATATGGTATGATGATGATTATATTTTTTTTATTAGAATTTAAAATTTAAAACGTTTCCTATTATATTTAAATGAATGTATTTCTTTTTCTGTATTCATAACAGAAACTATCCACGTAAATTGTAATCACATGGTGTAATGAAACCATCACAAGTAATGTTAGCCGTTAGAATTCTGCCCGTGGCAAAGTTGCCCCCTCATCCAGAAACCACAAAAGCCTAGTAACCGGTGGCTAAAGGGACTTTGTGAATTATTTATTTGGCTCATATGAAACTCAATTGCTGGTAACATATTTGTTAGAATTAAAATTCACCTAATACGATATTGTTTTTCGCGGTACATTTACCATGCTTTACATTCAGAGGGAAAAATTTTTATTCTTCAATTTTTAAAACATTCCGTTAAATATGATGTATATCCAAGTATTAACCCTTTTAACATATCTACGTGAGTAATATTTGATACTTTTAGTTAGCCATTTTCGAACGTAATCGTTATAAGATTTTTTTAAATTGAAAACTTTACGTAATTAAATAACGTTCCCATATAATCAAAATAATAATACTTATATTTATTGTGAAAATCTATAATTTTGACCATCAAAAAAGACCATCAACAAACTATTATAAACTGTTCTAGAAAGTAGAACTAGTAGTTAGTAGTAGGGGGTCAACATGAAATATATATTTACATGTGATTTTCACATGCATATTTCATGTGTGATTGTGACCTTGGACTGGTACTAAAGCGTAAAACTTATCATCCTACTTTAGTTTTAAAAAAATGACAAAAAAATGAGTTATCTGCACTTTGTGTACCAACGCATTGTCCTATGCACCATTGGGTAAGTGTAAGTAAGGGAAAGTAGAAGTAGTATTAGTAGAAAGTATAAAAGCAGTTCTGACAATAGTGATATGCACGCAATATTCTGCTCGTTGTAGGCTGGCTATATATTATAATATAAAAAGGGACACCTTTCTGGAAGTTTCTGTATACGCGTTTTGGGTACCTTCTAGGCGTGTCAGCGAAAATCCAGGACGTTTCTTTTTACATAGTAGAAAGGTCGAGATGCATCTACGCAATTAAAAAAATTCCGGGTCTTACTTCAGTAGTTTCATCTCCTCGATTGCCCCATAGTCCCTTCTGTGTGCCATAATCATCTCGAATCACAATTTAATTAGTATGTACTTACAATTGGCAGTACACAATGGAGTTCTGGTACCAACGCTTATGTATGGTAGTGAAGCGTGGTGTTGGAAAAAGAAGGATGAAAGTAGACTGAATGCTGTTGAAATGCGATCTCTCAGGCGAATGTGTGGTAGTAGGTAGGTGTATGATAGGTGTGATAGGTGTATGATAGGTGTTCTGTATGATAGGTGTACAAATTTCGAAATTAGAGCTGAGTGCAAGGCTGAGATAAGCATTATCGACAAAATTAAGGAAAGGCTTTTACGATGGTTTGGTCATGTGGAGCGAATGAGTGATGAAAGAACGGCTAAAAGTAGAAGCCGAGGAAGGCCGAGAAAGACATGGCATGACCGAGTACGACAAGTACTTGAAAGTGGACATGTGAAAAGTCTGAATAATCGGCGTATGTGCATGATAAGATGTATGAATGTAGAGGAAGCAAAGGAAGCATGTCAGGACAGAGTGGTATGGCGTTCTATCCTCTCTGCTAACCCCTACGGGGAAATGGCGTGATGGTTAGTTAGTTAGTTAAAAATAATAAGAATTCTCAAATAGAATTAATGCACGCCCGGGTTACTACGTAAGATATAGAACTATACAAATAAATTATTTGACTTGTAAAGATAATATTGTGTTGAGCTACAGATGCATGGTTTGCTTTCCTTCGCGCTATTGTAATAATACGTATATTGTATGACTCTTAACTCAACAGAACGTGTAACTGGCTTTAGCAAACATGCTATTATTTGCTTTGGAAAAGTTGTTTCTAAGGATATGAATATTTCAGCAAGAAATCTACTTCAGTAATTTAGTATAGTTCGTAGTGTGGGGGTATGTACGAGTACTTATAGCTTCAACAAGTTTGGGTGCATTTAATTTTGACGTTATTTCTTAATTGATACACCTAGTTGGCAGTACACAACGGAGTTCTGGGACCAACCCTTATGTATGGTAGTGAAGCGTGGTGTTGGAAAAAGAAGGATGAAAGTAGACTAAATGCTGTTGAAATGCGATCTATGTGTGGTAAGATTTTGTATGACAGGTGCACAAATGTCGAAATTAGAGCAGAGTGCAAGGCTGAGATAAGCATTATCGACAAAATTAAGAAAGGGCTTTTACGATGGTTTGGTCATGTGGAGCGAATGAGTGATGAAAGAACGGCTAAAAGAAGTTTAAATGCAAGTGTGCCTGGATGTAAAAGCCGAGGAAGACATGGTATGACCAAGTACGACAAGTACTTGAAAGTGGACGTGGACATGTGAAAAGTCGGAATAATCGGCGTATGTGCATGAGAAGATGTATGAATGTAGAGGAAGCAAAGGAAGTCTGTCAGGACAGAGTGGTATGGCGTTCTATCCTCTCTGTTTATCCCTACGGGGAAATGGCGTGATGGTTAGTTAGTTAGTTAGTTAGTTAAAATTATGTACAGAATCTCTGAGATGAAGTATTTAAAAGCTGAATGAATTTAATGTGTGCCTATATCCTATATAGCATTAAAAAATAATGATAAATTTATTGTTTTGAGTTTTCCTTTTCGCAATTTTACATTAAAAAGTATCTGTAACCCATGTTAATAGACAAGAATATTTGGATTTTTTTTTTGGTGAGGAAGCTATTGAAACCAATAAAAAAAAAGAATTGAAAAATCACAAAGATGTAAAGAATAGTGTTTGGTGAAAAATATGAATGTCAGTTTTTAATGTGTTTACATAATGTAAATGTAACTCAATTTATACAATGATAATAATGTATTTATGTTTTCTCTTTTCAGAAACAACGCGCTTTCGAGATTATAAAAATACATGTTTCGCAAAAAAACTATGTTTAACGAACCAAATTTCTGTGCTTTTGAATTATAGTTTAAAGTGTAGGTATAAACAATTTTCTAATTTGAACTTTTACGCGAGTGTCAATTAAAATAAGGGTCGGTGTGTAAATTAAATTGAGTTTAAGTTATTCAAGTATCAATCAATCAAGTAGTGATTAAAATGTATTGTGTATGAGAAAAATATTTTCATTATTTGTAAAATCAATTTCAAATTAGTGCTAAAACATGCCGGAAAAATTTAACGGATGAACGCTTTCCATTGATACGGATGCTGAATGAAGCCAACTTCATTGGGTAAGTGAAAGTTAAATCTAGAGATCTTAAAATAGCTTTCTGTGTACAAAATAATCGTGTTACTCACAGATCTGTCTGCCAGGAGATTAGATTGAGAAATTGAAAGAATCATTTAAGTGAGCTCATCGAAGAGAGATTGTTATTAACTCTAAAGACTATGCACTGCGCTACGTATTTTCTTTTTACACCTTGTTTTAAACTAGTGCAAACACAGTTTTTATCCTATTACCATAAATAAATATCTAATAAAAATAACGCATTTGAAAAATTGTAAGTATGATTTGAATTTGAAAATTTAAAATTTACTGTCATCCGGCAAAGGCGTTTCGGCTGGCTAGGCCATATACTACGTTTGCCTTCCGAGAGCCTAAACGCCCTGAACCATGCTTACCTATTTTACAAGGCATCAGATTCTCGGCGTCCTGGTCGTCCACTGTTGACAGTTCGTCGTCAGCTTGCGTCAGAGCTGCGGGACGTGGACTTGACTTGGGAGGATGCACGGATATGGTATGATGATGATGATGATGATGATGATGATGATGATGTTATATAAAAAAAAGGTTTAATATAATATATCAGTTGTGGCGGAAGAAATACGTCACGCGTACGACGCGTCAACCGAACGCTATCGAACTCTGCCGAACGCAATCGGACAATGTCGAGAGATATTTTGACCTTCATCGATGTTTTTCAACCATGTCCTTTTATACACCTTTTTTCTTATGTTTTTTTGTATTGTTTTGAGCTTTTACGGCATATTTTGTTGACTGTATTAATTTGTATTCTTGTTTTGTGTGTTTGCATTAATAAAGAAGAAAAAAAAAGATAATTTCGATATGGAGACACTGAGGGATCGTGATTTTCTTTTGACTGTAAGTACTCTCTTTTTTTCTCTGTGCACCCCACATAAAGCCATCACCACTAGAGGTAACAAATCTCGGTAACTAAAGTGGTGGCCCATACAGTTATTGAAACGGCGAGGGATTGAAAAAACCAATGTATTTGTATACAATATTATATTTCTGTATCGTAAAAGCTTTCAATTAACAATCACAGGACCTAAATCAAGCTCTGAATCAGTGGAGAAGCTATTTGATGAAACTATCCTTTTAGCACAAGTGCAAAGTGAGTTAGTACCAAAGTCTTCGGATCGGAGGGCGGCGGTCATGAGGGACGTTAGATAACTTTGACAAGTTCCCGGGGGCGCATGCTGGAGATGATCGACTTCAATGTCGCAAATAAAAAAAATATTCGACTGTTGGCGTTATGGAAACTCGTATTCAAACTTGGCTCGAATGCTCTAATGAAAAGTAGAAAATTGTTAAGTATCGTTGATTCCAAACACTTCTTTTGATGCGTAATCGTATGAGTGAGGTATAGATATAGTATTTTAATTGTCTCCATTTAACCTTCGATCTGATGGTGTCCGATTGGATGAAGAGATAGATGGGGGAAGATTTCTGTATGTTAGAACAGTAAAAACGAGGTGATTAGAATTAATTGAAGCCATTGTTGATTTCAGTAGGGGCAAAACATATTCAATAAAACATACCCTTTTTTTCATAATATTGATTAAGGTATTATTTAATAAGAAATAATCAGTATCGTTTATTTTATTTTCATGACAAATAATGTATGAATACTTCAGACATTTGTACGTGAAATAAATAATACAATCTTTTAGATTCGCACATGATCTAAGTCGATCAGTTGTAGCGTAGGACCCCTTTACGTATTTCCGCGGTAAAGGAACAGTGATTTTTCTTCAAGATAAAACAGTTATTGGAGAAAAGGTAAATGGGAGAGTTGAAACCGATAACTCTGTCTACGCTGGTTTATTACTGAAAGCTTTTGGCAAACTTTCCCTCGCCAAATGTAACTTTCCGATTCCTTGTTGTGGAGAAAACCACTAAATATATTTGAATTTAAAAGGTACCTCTGGGTAAAGCTGAAAGTATGAAGGGCTTAGATAAAGTTATGGAATTTATTATTTTGAGATGGTTAAATGTTTTTTAACTCGGTAACTGATGAAGCTATTTGGTTTGTAATTACGGTTGTAAATTAATGTTTTACATGCAAAGTATGTTAAAAAGTTGAAATATTTTTTGAAGTTTCAAAAAATGCTTGTTTTACAGGCACGAGTACATTGCTAAATTTATTTCTTAAACTATTATATTACCTTTGTATTATTATTGGCATAAAGGTGGGCAGTTTTTGCTGGTGAGCCAATGCATGTCTTTTTTTTTTTAACTACCTCAACAGGCCATGAGGCCAATTGGGTTCATTCAGATTTTTTTTTTTTAAAAAAAATTGATTACAAAATAACAACATCAAGGGATTTTTTAAATTTTTTTTACGATGTCATATGAATTTTCTAGCGCGGTTTGAAATAGCGCTTTTTCAAATCGCTCGCAAAATCCTCCATTTTGGCGTGCATGCGATGTGACGTCACATCAATATGGGCGCTCACTTTGTAATGAATTTCCCGCCTTTCATGATGGACTGGTATGACGTCATTAGCCAATAACGGGCGTTAAAAGTCACTCGTAATTTCGTGTTTTTAAAACATAAATTTATAAACGAAAACAACATTTTTGATCATTGTGTTTATATCGTTGGAATTGTAAAAATATACTTTAAATATTTATAACGTTTTCAAGGATATTCATGCTATCGGGAAGAACCCTATTACAGAGAGGAACAACAATATCTTTTTTATTATATTGATTAATTAAAGTTTTTTTATACAAATGACGCTTGAATACTTTTTGCCGCTAGACTGCATTCAAACACATAGTTTGTTTTTATTCTGGTTCAAAAACCTCTTTGAAAGTTTTGAGAAGTACATTTCCGTTATTTGTATACCCATTTAAGATTCCGATAAAAGTTTTCCTACAAACTGTAAAACTAGTTTCAAACTTTGTAATAAATATCACAAATTTTAAAAAAAA